>VWZE01015275.1:18531-39435 GCA_013396675.1 Eubucco bourcierii | reverse complement strand
AAATATTCTAATTAGCCTCAAACCAGCACAGCCTGGGGTGGGGAAAATGTAAAAGAGGAAGCAAATGAGCAACTCAGAAAGGGGTGGAGCAGTGTGCTTGATCGAGCTGAAAGGAACTGCGTGAACACCACTCACCCAGCCCTTAGAACACTCCAGAGTCCAACAGAGCCCCCATGTATCCTATAATGATCCTAAGAGACCCCTGAGCTACCCAGTACCTCCCCAGTGAACCCTCAAGCTCCTGTGTAGTCTCCCAGTGCTCCCAGTACCCAGTGCCTTGCCAGAGCCATTCAGTATCCACCTCGTGTGATGACTGCAGGAGCTAAAGGGGTAGTGGATACCAGTGCAGCCATTATGAGGAGGAAAGGAAAACAGACAACAGGAAGCAACCAAGAATATTCTTTGGACAACCAGAAACAAAGAGGTAGAGACAAAAGGCAGACAGAATGGTGGAAATTGGGATGAGGTGAGGAGTTATGGCTCATCTAGAAGGGAGGCGGTGCCCAACTAACCCGAGAAAGAGAATGGTATGGGAAAAGATGGAGATGCCATATCAGAGAAATGCACATGCCCATTTGAATAAATGGAAAACTTCCCAGACACAAGTGATTGCCTTCTGCATTTCTCATATAGCACAGCCCACACTTAACCAGTGGCACTCCTTAGATGACCACCACGACATGCTTCTAATCACTTTCAGGAGGTCTCCTCAGAGTCCTTGAATACATCATAGTTCTTGGCTTTTTGACTTTTCTGATTAAGGCTCAAGGTGCAGAAAACCCATTCACAGACTCATAAGAGAACGGTGTACACCTTCATAAATTACAGATTTTTGTTACTACAGTTGTAGTCTGTACAGCTGTCGCGGCGAGGGAAGACTCGGACTCTCAATATGAGTGCTTGGCGAGCTTCACTTTATTCAAGCAGGTTACACAGTTATAAATTCTTCCTAATTAGCTATTACATATTCTGTAATCCAAGCATTACATTGGCGATCACCTCACCCTAAATGTCAGCCGCTCCTCTACTTCCCCATTCTGGGTGATTCTGCAACTTTTACGTCCCATCACCGTGCAATTTGCATCCTCCTCTTCCAGACTTTCACCAACTGCAAGCATCCTGTTATTGTCTAGCAGTTGCAGCCAAGGACTGGTCAGGGCCACCTGCACAAGTATTCTTAGACTAGCTGAGCACAGTGTTTGTCCAGACCCTGTTCTGCTAGCTGAATTAAGTCTACATGTCCTCTTTCCATCAGCCAACCTTCCACATACAGCAAAGACAGAACTCAGGCTTTTAGTGCAAGAGATAGATTTATGAAACAGAGTGGGAAGTAATCTTTCATTAAGTACAGTCTGGGTCTCCCTGTCTGACAACAGTACATTAATGCCTATACTTTCATGCAGGGATCTTAAGCTGCCAGCAGAAAAGCTGGCACTGTTATCTAGAGATAAGTAACAGCAACAAAAAAAGGCAGTCTGTCTTTTCCAAGGTCAGGGAATCCATCAGTGAAATCTCTGTTGCCAGGCACATACAGTCATAAAATCATCCTCGGCTTTTTGGGCCTGGATAATTAATTTCCTCCTTTCTCCTCCCAAATAATTTTTTCTCTGCTTATTCCCTCTCTTGCCTTTTTTCAGATTACCTTTCCTCACTTAACCTCTGACTTTCTCTGCTGCTATTAAAAAGAGACAAAAAGCAAGAAAGTGCCTGCAGGAAGTAGCACAGTCAGATTCTTGTCTTTGTCCAATACTGCCTTTTAATTTGTGGAGAGATCGTTTCACACTGTGTGTGTTGCTGGCATGCGGAGTCAGGAAAAAACAGCAGCACTCCTGGCTTCCTTTGAGGGTGACTCCTTCAGCTGGGATATGGGTTCCTTAACCAAGCAGCCACACAGTACTGGAGCAGCCCTTGTGTTCTAATATTTAAATCCTGGACATACGGCAATGGTTTTGCCAGCTCTGCTGGTAATCTTGTTAAATTTCTTGGATCTTCAGGCTTTCAGTTTTTAAGTTATCACAACAAAAAATAGCTCAGTCTTTCTTATTTATGTGCATAAGCCCTATTTTTGTCAGAATGGCCTTATTTTAAATGTAAATGTCCCAAATTTAGATTTTTTAACTTGAAAAGGAGGTGCAGTGTAGAAGAAACAACAATTAAAACTATGTAAAATACACTTTCATGTCTCTGAATTTCTTTATCCCTTCAGCTGTTCTGACTTTAAACTCCCCCAATCAAGGTCTGAAGCACATGAAAGGCTTGCCCTGTTCTGCCTTTCACATCATTAAAGTGTAGTGCTCTTCTTAAGGATAAGCTTTGGTGCTGATAAATATTCATAGAAGTCAGTGAACGCAATTCAGCTGAGTTCTGTATTCTCACAAAATAACTCTTTCTATGAGATCTCATCAGCTCTGCTAAAATTGTCTTTATTTTTATACCATTTTCTCGGCCAGCTGAAAAACATCACTATGTTAAACACTATATTGTTACCTCTTACAGGCACAGAATTTTTAGAAACTTGCTTTCATTTTATTTTTCATTCCCTGGGGTAACAGCAATGTTGCAGAGGCTTTTAGGTGTTGAAAGAAGACTAGAAAAATAAGGAGCGGTGTAGTGTCTGTGCCCTGCCTGTACTCAGAGAGAGGCAAATGACGGGGGCCTTATCGGGTTTAGGTTGTAAGGATATAATTTGCATAAAAGAAACTTAAACAGAAGAGCAACCAATGAAAAATGGACCCTACAGTGATCCTGATGTTGCACCTCAGTGTTCAGCTGCTGTGAATGTTTGCTCACTTTGAAAAACAGCTTTTCCCCTGGAGTGGTTTTCCTCGCAGATGTTTGCATTCTAGCCCTTGCCCTCATTAAATCAAGGATTTCTGACAATGTAACTACATTGATTATGAACTTGACATCTGAATCACTCATTATTTTTTATTTTTTTTTCCCAGACATGTTTGGCAGCAGAGCTATTTTCAGGGCAAAATGCATTTGCAAACAGGATGAAGTTAGGAAAAGGAGGGGAACAGGTTGCAGTGCTGTGACCCCAGAAAGACACCTGACACAAGTGTTACTTTTGATGCTGCACCTCAGCCTCACTAAGGGCTGGGGGGGGAAAGTGAAAAAAGAGTTGGAACATTTTGTCATCGGGGTGTTATTTTCTAGTCCTCTCTGCTAGCAGACCCAAATGATAGCTCTAAGGGCATCCCAGGACTACTGGTGCTCAGTAGTGCTAAGGGCAGCCTGACTACTCGGGAGTCTCTTTGACTTGAAGCAAGGACTCTTCATGCTGGCAGATATAAAATCTAAACTATGTTCCAGCCTCCATCAGCTGTGGTGCGTTGAGCCTGACCCAGCGAACAGCCGCACAGGGCAATGCTGTATTCCTGCCGTTGAGGCCAGGGGAAATGCATGACCCTATTTCCCCTACTCACCCTAAAAACCCACCTGAGCTTTGCTATCTGCTTTTTCAGGTGGTGGGGACAGATTTGGAAGGTGGTTTCTGGGCTGCCTGGGGCTTCATAGCTTCGCTTCTCCGGGGACTCGTTGTGGGCAACCCGAAGTCTTCCTGGGCCGTTGTTGTGCGGGGGCTCGTCTGTGACACGATCCCTGTGGGCAGGGGAAAGTCTCTAGACCGGCGCGAAGCAGCAGCCCCCCAGGGCCCTGAGGCGGGGCCTGCGGTGAGGCACTCCGGGTGCCAGTGCGCCGCAGGGATCCTTTAAGGAGGCCATTTCCACAGAAGAAGCAGAACTGAGAGGTGCCGGGGAGCGCGAGGCCAGCCGTAGCCGGAGGAAGGGCTGCTCCGTCCCTCTTCGGCCGTCCTCCCGGCACCAGCCCCTTGCCCCGCTTGCTCCTCTCCGCCCTGCCGCTGCTTGTCCGCCGGGCGCGGGGCTGACCCGAGGCACTTGACGCATGCCGGCAGCGTGCCGGAACTGAGGCGGCGGCAGCGACGGCGGAGAGATGGAACCCGACGGCGCGGTGAGGAGCGCGGCGGGTGCCAAGGCCGCTTCTTGGGGGACGGGCAGCGGCCGTGGCGAGGGGGCCGGGAGCGGCGCGGGGCGGGTATGCAGAGCCTTCCTGCCAAAGGGCCTTGCTCTGGCATCTGGCGGCGTCGGTTACGGCCCTGTCCCCGGCCGCCATTTTCTGGCAGGTGGCCTCGCCTTCTGGTAAACGGCTCCTCTGCCTCGGAGTGCTGCGGCACGGGCACCTGGGGAAGGGGCTGACTGACTGCTGGCCTCGTAGGATGGATAAGAACTGTATAGCTGGAAGTTGTTTGGGAGACTAGTTAGGGATTAGGCTCTGGGCCTTTGCAGTATTTGATTGCCTGATGGTGGATGTGCTCATTATCAGAGTGAAAATACCTGGATTCTCGTGAAGAGCACTTGTCAAAGGCACAAAAGAACACCTAAAATTACTGATGGATATACACACCCATACAGTGTGGGGTGGTTTGGTTTTTTTGGTTTGTTTTTTTTGGGGTGGGGGGATGTGAGTTGAAAGTCCCTTAGGAGCACCTGGTTAGGTAGCTGGCAAGTGACAGGCTGTTGAGATTTAATTCATAGAATGGTAAGGTTCTTCCCATCTTAAGAAGAAGTTCTTCAGTATGAGGCTGGTGAGGCTCTGGAACAGGTTGCCCAGAGTGGTTGTGGATGCCTTCTCCCTGGAGGTGTTCAGCGGCAGGCTGGAGGAGGCCCATAGCAATTCTTTAACTACTGTTTTTTAGTGCCACACTGGTATTGAAGAGAGGAATGGGAATACAGATTTATTTAAGGTTTTCGGTTCTCTGGGATTTACTGTATTGGGAGTTAACCTGTGACCTGTTTAATTTGCCATTTCTTCGCTTGAGGTTTGGATTGTTTGGTGGGGTTGGGTTTGTTTGGGTTTGTTTGTTTGATTTTAATAAAGAGCACTCTTAAAACTTGTATGGAGAAAATGAAATACGAGGCCTTTGAGGCAAGGAATATATGTTGGCTGTGTGGTTGTTTGTTGTGATGTCGTAGTTAAATACAGGAATTTTAGTGCTGTACACAGTTGTTAAGTGATTGTGCAAGTAGAATGTCTTATTTGCTGTGTGAGGTGAAGGAGGTGATGTGTTTCCTCATCCTTCAGAAGTTGTTCTCAGCAGGAAACATTCCTCCTCCTAAAGCCTGTGGGACTACAGTGATTTTGTGATTGTTTGCTGCCTGCAGGTGTTAGGCTGGGGTTATTTTCAGGTTGGGCACAATTCTACAGTAGTCCTTCCAGCAGGAGGAAAGCATCTCATCTCCTCAGCAGATCAAGACATGGGTTTTTCCTTTGCCTTCAATCACAGAATCATAGAATGGCAACGTTGGAAGCGACCTCAAGGATCATCTAGTTCCAACCCCCTGCCATAGGCAGGGACACCTCCCACTAGTACAGGTCACTCAAGGCCTCCTCCAGCCTGGCGTTCAACACCTCCAGGGAGGGAGCAGCCACAGCCTCCCTGGGCAACCTGTGCCAGTCTCTCACCACCCTCACTGTAAAGAACTTCCTCCTAACATCCAGTTTCAATCTCCCCTCTGCCAGTTCAAACCCATTGCCCCTTGTCCTGGCATTGCAAGACCTTATCAATAGTCCCTCCCCAGCCTTCCTGTAGTCCCCTTCAGATCCTGGAAGGCTACTCCAAAGTCTCCTGGAAGCCTTCTCCTCTCCAGGGTACAGAGCCCCAACTCTCTCAGCCCTTCATCAATGAAGATGCTGCAGCCCTCTCAGCATCTTCATTGCCTCCTCTGGACCCGCTCCAACACTTCCATGTCCTTCCTGTGCTGAGGGCTCCAGAACTGCACACAGGACTCCAGGNGAGGGCTCCAGAACTGCACACAGGACTCCAGGTGGGGTCTGAGGAGAGCAGAGCAAAGAGGCACAAACCCCCCCCTTGCCCTGCTGCCCACACTACTCTTGCTGCAGCCCAGCACACAGTTGCTGTCTGGGCTGCACTCACGCTGCAGGCTCAGGCTGAGCTTTTCATCACCCCAGACCCCCAGGTCCTGTTCCTCAGGGCTGCTCTCAGCCATTCCCCCCCCAGCCTGAAGTTGTGCTTGGGATTGTGCCTACCCAGATGCAGGACTTTACACTTGGCCTTGTTGAATGTCCTGAGGTTGGCCTGGGCACAGCTCTGCAGCCTGTCCAGGTCCCTTTGGATGGATCTCTGCCTTCTAACAAATTGACTGTGCCACACAGCTTGGTGTCATCTGCAGGCTTTATGAGGCTGCACTGATTCCTCTGTCCATGGCACTGACAAAGATGTGTCTGTTTTATGAAATTTGGAACTGACAGCCCCCATTGTATTTTTGTGAATTCTTCCAGTGATATGTGATGTGGTTTTATCCAGGAACGCATAAAGGCAGAGATAAGGAAATTGTGTCCTGTGAATAAGCTGAGAGTAAAAATTTAAGTAAACCAATGAAGGAGAGGGGAATTTTGTCAGGAGAGCTGTTTATGGACAATTCATGTACCTGGGAAGGAACAACCCCAGGTATCAGTGTAGGTTGAGGACTGATCTGTTGGATGGCAGCAAAGGTGAAAAGGATTTGGGGGTCCTGGTTGATGGGATGTTGACCATGAGCAAGCAACATGCACTTATGGCCAGGAGGGGCAATGCCATTGTGGGGTGTATTAGAAAGGCTGTGGTTAGCAGGTGGAGAGAGGTTCTCCTGCCCCTCAACTCTGCCCTGGTGAGGCCACATCTGGAGTACTGTGTCCAGTCCTGGGCCCCCCAGTTCAAGAGGGACATAGAACTGCTTGAGAGACTCAGCGCAGAGCCACAAAAATGATTAAGGGAATGGAACATCTCTCTTACGAGGACAGACTGAGGGAGCTGGGGCTGTGCTGCTTGGAGAAGAGGAGACTGAGAGGTGAACTTGTCAATGTTTACAAATAGGTAAAGGGTGAGTGCCAGGAGAATGGACCCAGGCTCTTCTCAGTGATGCCTGATGACAGAACAAGGTGCCCTGGTAGAAGCTAAGGCATAGGAAGTTTCATCTAAACATCAGGAGGGTTTTTTTTTCCCCTGTGAAGGAGACAGACCACTGGAACAGGCTGCCCAGGGGATTTGTGGAGTCTCCCTCTCTGGAGATACTCAAAACCTGCCTGGACATGTTCCTGTGTAATCTGGTATAGATGATCCTGCACTAGGAGGGGGGTTGGACTAGATGATCTTTTGAGGTTCCTTCCAGCCCCTGACATTCTATGTTTTCCTCCTGTAGCTTTTGAAAGACTAAAAGATAAGGATACCACAAGGAGCAAAAGAGCTCCATAATAAATGGTGCAGCTTTCCATTGTGAATATATCCTTGTTGCCTGTGGTGTTGGTCCTCGCTACAAGTTTTAAGGGATGCAAAGCAGTAAGAAAAAAATCTTCTCTTGAAACTCTTTTGAAGGAAAGGCTGGAGGCTGAGACTATTAGCTTACTGCCCCTAGTTTTCACCACTCCTTACTATTGTTACCTGCAGTCTGTGGTAGCTTGCTTGTCTTTCACTTCAGGCTCCTTTCTTAGTGATACTGTTAGGGTACCCCCTGACAGCTACTTAGTGTAGCCCAGGATTAGTTTTGGTAACTGTTAGTCCTTGGAGAGAAAGAAATGCACAGCAAAAATGGTCCTGAAGCCTTTATTGCAGTGCTACATGGCTGCTTTACAGCTGTCCTCTCAAAATGAGTGTTGATGGTATAAAGCAGTATTAGTATGTTCTGTAAAGGGTCTCAAGTTAAATGAAATTTGATGTTGTTTCACAACTCACAAATGTAAGCATGGTGGAAGTTAAAACATCAGGCAGACACCAAAAAATGGTTCCATGATGTTTTCACTGTACTGTGTTCCTTTACTTGGGCAAGGGCTTTGGTGGATCTTCTGTAAAGAGAATTCCTGTGTGGGTCACTCTGCACCGTGTTTATAGGCCTAGAGTGTGTTGAATTAACAAATGCTGTTCTCATCAGTTGTAATGAGATCAATTTTTATGTGTTGGAATTTTGGGTGCTTGGCACTTGGAAAATCAGCCAGAAGCTGTTGAAGAGAGCAGAGGTTTGTAGATCAGGAAGAGCACAGACTGAGTTGAAAATGTCCTTCATGTGTAGGTTTAAAACTAAAGGGCATTTAATAGTTGTAAATTAATCTCTGAAATTAGAATTAACTTGGGATTTGTACAGCAGAAAAGATATCAAAAGTCAAAATTAATATTGTCATGGAGTCATCAAATTGATGAACTGCTTAAAACTGAGATTGCTGAAATACTTTGAGCTGTGTGCTGAATAAAAATGTGGTTAATGTTGTTTAGCATTTGCTGTGCCTCTCCCCCAAAAATTATTCTCTGGCATTTTTTTATCCAATAGCCTATAAAATGTAAGATGCTGAAAATATTTTCTTTCAATCAGCAGGCCACAAGTCAGCTGCCAGTAGAATCTTTATCTTCGTACCTCAATACTCTGTCGCCAGTGCCACTAAACAGTCTTGCCAATGCTCCAGTGTTTGGAACAGTTACTCCAAATCGCATCTTTGTAGGAGGAATTGATTTGAAGGTATTTCCCCTGTCCCCCCCCTATTTTTACCACGAAATAAAAAATCAATAGGAAAAAAAGTTAGACAATTGTATGTGTTTATGTTGGTGGTGCCCTTCACTCTTCTATTCCTGTCCAGGGTCATAATTAGTTCACAGCAAACTGAAGAGTTTATTCAGAGTTATATCCTTTAACATTCTTATGGTAAATATTCACTGAATAACCATGCAGACCAACTGTTTGTTTTTTCTTTTTTTTCCCTTTTTCTTCCCCTCTTCATTTACTCTACTAGACTAATGAAAATGATCTGAGGACATTTTTTACCCAATATGGAAGTGTGAAGGAAGTGAAGATAGTAAATGACAGAGCTGGAGTATCAAAGGGGTTGGTATAGTAGAATAAGCATGTTATGGAACTTGAAAGTGCAACAAAATACTGACTGGATGTAGTTAATTTGATTGTAGTTTTCTTAGCTTGGAATGTTATTAATTTTATGTCATTGAGTCCAGTGTTTGCAGGTGTGCAAAAATCTGTTCTAACCTTTAATGTCTGCAGAGAAATGTCTTTGTCATTTGCAGAGCTGTAAAACTGTGTAGTTGTATTTTATAAGATGATGCTGTGCACAACTCAAAATCAGTAGTTCTTTCAGGGGTTTTATGACAATAATTTAAATAGATAATCCTGAAATGGTGATTTGGTTATTAAACTTACCTATTTCTACTGCCAAAAGCCCATATGGAAAGGAGTCTAAGAATGGAGGAAGGGATGCAATACACCTGATTGTGCTGGACTGTATGACAATAGCTGAGGTGGTGCGAAGAGTTGCGGAGCGAGAACACGGGAGTCAAGTGTGATGGTGAGACGAAATTGTAGAATGGAGAACTAGGATTGGTGGTCAGAAACAAGTGCCAAGAATCAAATCTGAAGAAAGCTTAAGAGTAGTGAAGTTTATTACTAGAACCCCAAGGAGGTTGGAGAAAATAAGGGAGCTGTGCTTTCAGTGAATTCCAAGAAATACCTGAGACTTGCAGTTCATGTAAAACAGTAACCCAAGAAGACCCAGTTACTGTGCAGTTGTGATGGCCAGCATCTCAAAGTGAATGTGCTGGAACACAGTTACATGCAGTAATGGTGGGATTGCTGCTGAATCCAAGCAGAGGCTTCACTGCTTCTTCTCAAGTCATTTAAGAAACTTACCTGTTGTGTGACAGATATATGTTTACTGGTTTATTGTACAGGAAATTAAAAGTCTGTAGGTAAAATACCAAGCTAGGAGAAGAGTTTCTGTGTTCTTGGAACTTTGAAATGTTTTCAGATTCATGTAGCATGGGTTTAAAATAATAGCTGGTCAGAGGCTTATTGGATCTTTGTACTGCATAAGCGTGGAAGTGCTCACAAAGAATGTGTGCTGGGCTGCAAATTTGAGTCTGCTGCTTGGAGATACAGAGGCCTTCTTGGGATCTTCTGAAATGTGCAAACAAAACTGCTAAGAGGTTTCCAGAGATTTGTTGAAATTCAGAAAGTTGTTTGTTTGGGAGGAGGAGAGTCAGTTTTGTGTGTGTGTGGTTTTTTCTTTTTTATGTGTTGTGGCACAGACTGTAATCTTTTAATGTCTTATTTTTAAGAGCAGACCTTTTAATTTTGCCACATCCAATGGCCTATCTTAGATTTCTCTAGGAATGAATTGAGGGCTTTTGGTACAGCAGGAGTTCTGCACAGAAAGATTTGCTGCAGCAGTTGGAAGAGCTGTGGTGAAAGGCATGATGGTATGAAGTATGAGAATGCTTCATCCTTCATTGCCACAGAACTTGCCTAATGCTAATCACCTGATAGTAATTCACAAGTCAACACTGCTGCTTTTTCTGAGACCTCAGTGTAGTAAATAGTGCCTGTGAATGTTCCGTGCTTCCACAATTGTTGCTGAAGTATGTGGGCATTGTGCTAGAAACTGTGGCATAATAAATAACATTTTCAGGGTCTGATCCTGGCCATCCACAAGTGAGAACTTCAAAATCGTTTAATATAAATGAAGGAACTAAAGATGTGTACTAAGTAGCAAGGACAAGAGTACAACATTGCTTTCTCCACTGGCTACTCACTCATTGCATAGAAATAGTAATGTGTTACCACCTACTTAAGTGTATTGGGAAGTAGACTACAACAAGAATGTTACATTAAGATTACAGTTGTTATTGGAATCTTTGACTACAAACGNATTTTACCTTTTAATGCCACCTGTAATCTATATCAAGCAATAACATGCTAGGTATGTAAAGATGCTCTCTGACTTTGATTTAGGTATGGCTTTGTTACTTTCGAAACCCAAGAAGATGCACAGAAGATTTTACAGGAGGTAAGTGATAGTCCCTGTAAAGATTATCTCCTAAATGAAATACTACTACTTGTGTTAGACACTAAGTAGCCTTGGTTGGCTGGTTTCCTACTTCAGAGGTGAGTTGATAAACAGCTCTGTTAAGTTTTGGTCTGCATGGTTAAGATGACAGCTTTATAGTGAAAACTGGAAGTAAGGGAGTTGCAAGTTCATAGTACAGCTCTTGACTGTGATGCACAGTCTTTACTTTATTAGCTTATATGTGTTCTATAGGACATCTAGAGCTTTAAAGAACCATGGAGCCATAGAATGGTCTGGGCCAAAAGGGACCACTAGAGGTCATCTAGTCCAGCCCACCCTGCAGTCAGCAGGGGCATCCTCGCTCGACCAGGTTGCCCAGGGCCCTGTTAAGCCTTGCCTTGAATGTCTCCAGGGAAGGGACCTCAACCGCCTCCCTGGGCAACCTGTGCCGGTGCTCCACCGCCCTCATAGTAAAGAACTTCTCCCTAACATCCAATCTAAATTTGCTCTCCTCAAGCTTGAACCCATGGCTCCTTGTCCTGTCACTGCAGGCCTTTGTAAACAGCTTCTCTCCATCCTTCCTGCAGGCCCCCTTCAGGAACTGGCAGGCTGCTGTTAGGTCCCCCCAGAGCCATCTCCTCTCCAGACCGAACAACTCCAGCTCCCTCAGCCTGTCCTCGTAGCAGAGGTGCTCCAACCCTCTGATCAATTTCATGGCCCTCCTCTGGACCTGCTCCATCACGTCCGTGCCCTTCCAATAATGAGTACTCCAGAACTGGATGTAGTACTCAAGATGAGGTCTCACCAGGGCAGAGTAAACTGTCAGAATCCCTTCTCTTGATCTGCTGGCTGCACTTCTTCTGATGCAGCCCAGGATATGGTTTGCCTTCTGGGCCCCTGATGTGCACTGTCTGCTCATGTCTAGCTTCTCATCCACCCCCAAGTCCCTTTCCATAGGGCTGCTCTCTAGCACCTCATCCCCTGGCCACTAAGGATCGTTCTGTTCCAGGTGCAGTGCCCTGCACTTGCTCTTGCTGTACTTTATGAAGTTCACCTGGGCCCACCACTGCATCCTGTCCAAGTCCCTCTGGATGATCTCACATCCCTCTAGTGTGAAATTCAATAAGGCCAAGTGTAAGGTCCTGCACCTGGGTAGGCACAATCCCAAGCACAAATACAGGCTGGGTGGTGAATGGCTGGAGAGCAGCCCTGAGGAAAAGAACCTTGGAGTCTGGGTTGATGAAAAGCTCAACATGAGCCTGCAGTGTGCACATGCAGCCCAGACAGCCAACCGAGTCCTAGGCTGCATCAAGAGAAGCGTGGCCAGCAGGGCAAGGGAGGTGATTCTGCCACTTTACTCTGCTCTTGTCAGACCCCACCTGGAGTACTGTGTGCAGTTCTGGAACCCTCAGCACAGGAAGGACATGGAAGTGTTGGAGCGGGTCCAGAGGAGGGCCACAAAGATGATCAGAGGGCTGGAGCAGCTCTCCTATGAGGACAGGCTGAGGGAGTTGGGGCTCTTCAGCCTGGAGAAGAGAAGGCTTCGAGGGGACCTGATAGTAGCCTTCCAGTATCTGAAGGGGGCCTACAGGAAGGCTGGGGAAGGATTATTTACAAGGTCCTGCAATGACAGGACAAGGGGCAATGGGCTTAAACTGGCAGAGGGGAGATTTAGACTAGATGTTAGGAGGAAGTTCTTTACAGTGAGGGTGGTGAGGCACTGGAACAGGTTGCCCAGGGAGGTTGTGGCTGCTCCCTCCCTGGATGTGTTCAAGGCCAGATTGGATGAGGCCTTGAGTGAGCTGTACTAGTGGGAGGTGTCCCTGCCTATGGCAGGGGGTTGGAACTAGATGATCCTTGAGGTCCCTTCCAGCCTTACCATTCTATGATTCTAGTGTGTCAACACCACCACACAGTTTGGTGTCATTTGCAAACTTGCTGATGGTGTCCTCAATCCCACTATGTCATTGATTAAAAATATTAAATAGCGCAGGTCCCAGTACAGACCCCTGAGAGACACCACTTGTCACTGCTCTCCATCTGGACTTTGAGCCATTGAGCACCACCCTCTGGATGTGACCATCTAGCCAATTCCTTGTCCACCCATCACATCCACATCTCTCCACTCTGGTGAGCAGGATATTGTGGGGGACCGTGTTAGAGGCTTTGCATGAGTGTGGATAGATCACATCCATAGGGCATCCTTTATCTAATGACTTAACCACTTTATCATAGAAAACCACTAGGTAGTTAGGCAGGACCTGCCCCTAGTAAAGCCATCCTTCACAGTTGCTTTCATTTGCTTTACTAGAGAAGCTTAGTAGAAATTCTTTGTGCAGGTGCTTTTAGAAAAAGCAGTAAATAGTTGAAGTTACCCCCCAAATTAGTTTTGTCAGTCATGGATATCAGTTGTTATTCCATGATGGATAAGTAATATTTGAAATTCCTAATGATCAGTTTTAGCTACAAGCCTAAGGCTGGGTTATCAAAGTAATTAGTGTAGCTTTGGTGGGGGCCAGGTTGTATAAAAAGCAGGAAAGGGTGCAACCTCTGTGCCTTGTCTGCTTCTCATTTTATTTCTTGGATGCCTGATGAGTAGAAAGTAATATCTTGTTTCTTCAATTCTAGGCTAAAAAACTTAGTTATAAGGATAAGAAATTGAATATTGGTCCAGCAATAAGAAAACAGAAGATACGGAGTGCTCGTATGTATTTTGAGCAGCATTTGTATGCTTGTCCTTGTGAGTGTAAGCTTTTTGGAACCAAGGCAGGCCTTGTCTTGCGCTGCACAGTTCCATCTGAGAATACGTTCAGGAAGACTTGGCTGTGTTCAGTGATTTCTGCACTCCTTATTTACCCTGCTACCATCTGATTTCATGATTTTTTTGTTGAAAAAGAAACTGAGATGTCACTAGGCATGCTGCTCCATGTTACAGTATCACAGTCTCACAGTATCACGAAGGTTGGAAGAGACCTCAAAGATCCTCAAGTCCAACCCATTACCACAGCCCTCCAGACCAGACCATGGCACCAAGTGCCACGTCCAAACCTGCCTTGAACACCTCCAGGGACGGTGACTCCACCACCTCCCTGAGCAGCCCATTCCAGCAGTCAATGACACTCTCAGGCAACAACTTTCTCCTCACCTCCAGCCTAAACTTCCCCTGGCACAGCTTCAGACTGTGTCCCCTTGTTCTGGTGCTGCTTGCCTGAGACAAGAAAGCAACCTCCTCCCGGCCACAACCACCCTTCAGGTAGTTGTAGACAGCAAGAAGGTCTCCCTGAGCCTCCTCTTCTCCAGGCTAACCAATCCTAGCTCCCTCAGCCTCTCTCCATAGGGCTGTGCTCCAGGCCTCTCCCCAGCCTCGTTGCCCTTCTCTGGACATGCTCAAGCACCTCAGTGTCCTTCTTCAATTGAGGGGCCCAGAACTGGACACAGGACTCAAGGCGTGGCCTGAGCAGTAGAGAGTCCAGGGGGAGAATGAGCTCCCTGCTCCTGCTGGCCACACTCTTGCTGATGCAGGCCAGGATGCCATTTGCCTTCTTGGCCACTTGGGCACACTGCTGGCTCATGTTCAGGCAGGTGTCAGTCGGCACCCCCAGGTCCCTTTCTGTTTGGCTGCTCTCCAGCCACTGCCACCCCAACCTGTAGCTCTGCATGGGGTTGTTGTGGCCAAAGTGCAGCACCTGGCACTTGGATTTGTTGAACTCCATCCGCTCTGCCCAGGCAGTCGAGGTCTTTTCCTTCTGAAGAACAAACATCATCTCTTTATGACCTACACATATAAAAAGTTAACTTACACTTGTAAGTAAACTTTAAAATGTTAATTCCAGGTTCTGCTGTAATAACAGAAGCTGGTACAATGTACCTAACTACTTCAAGTGGATATCCTTACATTTACCATAATGGAATGGCTTATTTTCATACCTCTGAAGCTACTTCTTCTGCACAGTCGTGGCCAGTAAGTAATTTATTTTTGTGTGTGGTTTTCTATGGGCCAGGATGAGCGCAGCATTTTCAAGTCTCTCCTGTTTCTGGTTTCTTTGGCTATGCCTTGTGTTTGATCTTGAAATGCTTCCTTTTTATTAGTCTACTTATTTTGCAGTTTTTAAATACTGCTGAAGCTTATTGGTCTCCTGCAGGGAACTCTTGCTTTGATGTGACCTCTTGGACAGGGTAGCTCAGAATCAGCATGGGCCAGCCCCAGGAGAACTTTGATTTGCTAAGGTGCTTATGACACTTGGTTGACTCCATTTATTATTCCTCCATGAATGGTTGTTCTTGGCTGCAAACTGTTAAACTGTGGATGAAAAGAGAACACTAGATCAACAAAGTAGAAGTGCAGTTGGGCCATTTGCTAGTAATTCACATACTCAACAATACTGCTTGATTCAATTGACTTCTGAAGGCTTGGGGAACTTGAACGGAATTTCTTGGGAAGTACAGGAAGGAGTTGTCAATCACTTCAGGGTTGTGTCCTTGCTGATCTCTGTAAAAACAGCATTCACAGAGGCTGCACATATCACCTCTGTATAGGAGTGGAAGATCCCTTCACATAGTGGGGAGGAACTTGGTTACTAATGAATAAAACCAAATGTTCCTAAACAGAGATAAGGATAATAGTGTTTTTTTAATTGGGAGTGTAGAATCTCTTTCTTGGCATTTAACCTCTGTTTTAATCACTGAGCTTCTGAGATCTTTGCTCTTTGTGATGATTTGGGAGTTCCCCGCCCCCCACACTTTGTAAAATGACCCAGACTAGAACTCAGCCAGCTGGAAGTTAAGGCCTGAAGCTCTATTTACAGCTCAGCACAATGGACAAGCAGAGATAGACACAACAGACAGGAATAGTTACAGACATAGACAAGGTAAAGGGAATACAGAAACACAACTCCCCTCCCAGAAATCGGAGACCCCAGGAGGGACTCCCAACCACCCTTCCACCTTCTCCCCACCCCTGTACCTTACCCCAGGGTTTGCCTTATGTGCAAGGTGAATTTGGAGGATGGGCCAGGGGGGTTAGAAGGAAAGTGGTTAGTGAGGTTATTCAGCAGAGAGGAGAAAGCCAGAAGCTAAACTGCCTGAGATGCTGTGCCCCAGAGACTCACTTATCTGTGTTTTGAGTACTTATTCTTAACCATCTCAGCAAGCCTATGAGTGCAACAGACATCACCATCCTTTTCACAACCTGTAATATAATTTTCTTCATTAAAACGTTCCAATTAGCCTCAAACCAGCACACTCTTCTAAAAGAGGCATGGGCAACACCTTGCAGTACCTGCTCAGCTTTTAGAGAATAAGCATAAACACTTGTAAACATCTGTTCATCTAGTTTTAAAAAGCCTTGTTGAAATCGATGCTCTGTAGTTCCAGACAACTTGCTCAAATCCTATCTGTTGTAAAAAAAAAAAAAAAAAAAAAAAAAAAAAAAAAGAGGGGAAAAANAAAGAGAGAGAGGGGAAAAAAAAAGTTGTGTGTGGTAGTTTGGTTTTTTTTGATATTCTAGTACTGAACTTTTGTTCTGGTGGCCTGTCTCCAGTTGGTTTGTGTTTTTTACATTCTGCATTTTTCACTTGGTGTAGAACAACTTCAAGTAATTTTAGAGTGGTTCCTTAACTGTTTGCAGGAATGTTGAAATTTTGTGATGTGGGAACTGCACGCAGTATTTAACCAAAACCAGAGGTTCGCAGTGTTGTGTTGTGCTCTACCACACCTGTATTTTTCTGCCCACACTTTTCTTTCATTGGAGTTTGTCTGACCATAAACTGGGCCCCCACAAAACCCAGGCAGGTTTTCAGCTGGTTTAACTTCCTAAACTGCCTCACTGCCAGATGTAGATGAGTTGAAGAACTATTGTGAGCTATGCAATGGAAAAGGGAATCGAACACAATCACAGAATAATAGGATTTTAAACTGGTGGAGGTAATAGGAGTACAGCAGTGATAAATTAGATTGCTCTCAGTGCTTGCAAAAATGTATCTGTGGTCAGGGTAGAGAATATGCCTTTGTGTTTAAATAGTGATGACCTGGTACTTTGAAGTGGACATGCCAAAAATTTTTGTCTCATCTGTAACATAGGCCCTTTATAGCGGTGCTGAAGAGTCCAAGTGTAAGTTAAAACTTAGTGATTCCGTTTTCCAAAGGGCAGGAAGTGTGACTCAGGACTGTGGTGCTCCAGAACTGTTCTCAGTAAGAGTGACAATTGCTGACCTTGCTGCATTAAGAGTTGTAACTCTGTTCTTTTTAAGTCACGCTCAGTTTCCAGTTCTCCTGTGATGGTAGCCCAACCAGTGTATCAGTCTCCTACATACCAGTATCAGGTACCTCTTTCAAAATGGGTTTCTTATGTGTTTCTTCTCAGGAAATAAGTAGTTCAGAGTAGTCAAAAAACCCCATCTTAATGGCCGTGAAGGATTTAATTACACTAGAACACAACTTATTTTGCCTGTGTAACTACATGGTAATGCAATAGTTTTCTTTGATGTTGCTGAACAACTGGCTTGGGATCATTTCCTGCTCAAAGCAGGGCTGGTTACATCACTTTTCTTAGGAGCTCATCCCACCCCATTTTAAGTATCTCTAACAGAGATTGCACACTCTTTCTTGAGGCCTTGAGTGAGCTGTGCTAGTGGGAGGTGTCCCTGCCCATGGCAGGGGGTTGGAACTAGATGATCCTTGAGGTCCCTTCCAACCTTACCATTCTGTGATTCTATGATTTCTGGACAGCCTCTTGAATTACTTGACCCTTGTAAGGAGAAATAGTCTTTTCCTACAAGAACTGGTTACTTTTTGGTGTTCCAACCTGTGTCTATTGACTCGTGCTCTGAGTATGTCTAACGAGAATCTGGGTCAGTTGTACCCATGCCCGCCTCCCCACCCCGGGAGCTGTAACCAGAGATAATTATGCCCTTCCATCTTTATCCCAGTTCTCTCAGCATCCTGGCATGTCTGCTCTCCAGTCCCCTAACCACCTGGATGGCTCAGTACTGGGTTTATGCAGTATGCCTGTGTTTCTAATGTGTGTTGGGTAACTAACTGCATTTTGTGTCTCTTTCACTCCATTGGGCACAATTCTTAAATGCTTCCATTTCTTAGAAGCATGGGAAGTGGCCAAGTCAGAGGCTGGGTGAAGTCAACAAAACTATGTTCCTGAATTATTTGGATTCTTCATGAAAGTAATACTACTTTTAAAATTCATATAGATTTGGGAGGGTTTGATTGAGGTATGCTGGGAATTCTAGTGTACATGTGTCTTTATTCATGTCAGTAATACCTTGGTTTGTATTTAGGCACCAACACAATGTCTTGCAAGTCAGTGCCCGTGGCCTGTCACACAGGTAGAGTTCCTATTTGTGGTACTTTACTACTAGTTTGCATCTAGTTCAAAGGTCAGTGTACTTATCTAACAGTGACTTCTCTCACTACTCATCACACTACTGGAATAAATGAATCCTAGAGTGGCTTAGGTTGGTAGGGACCTCAGACATAATGTATTCCTACCTTCCTGCCATGGATGGGGATGCCTGTCAACAAAACTTGGTTGCTCAAAACCTTCTCCAGCGTGGCCTTAAACCCCTCCAGGGAGGGTGGGGGGGGTGGGGTCCACAATCTTTTCAACATCACAATCTATTCCAGAGTCTCACCACCCTTGTACTGAAGAGCTTCTTTCTAAGATCCAGTCTAACCCTGTTCTCCCTCAGCTTAAAATTATTTGCCCTTGTCCTATCATAAGACACCCTTATGGAAAGTCCCACGGCAGCCTTCCTACAGGTTCCCTTCAGGTATTGAAGGCAGCTGTAACATCTCCCCAGAACCTTCTCTGGGCTGAACCACCCCCAACTCCCTCAGCTTGTCCTCACAAGAACCCTTTGGTGATCCTTGTGGCCTTCCTCTGGACTCCAAATAATTTCATGTCCTCATAGTATTGAGGACATAAGAACTGGATGCAGCATTTGAGCAGAGTCAAGGCATGGAATTGCCTCTCTTTCCGTGCTGGCCACACTGCTCTTGATGCATCCTAACCCTCAAGTGAAGTTCCAGCACACCACACAGCTTGTCATCAGCAGGCTTGCTGAGAGTGCACTCAATGGCACTGCCCATGTCTGACAAAGATGAGACCTACTGTACTTTAGCAGTGCATTGGCATCACTTGCTGATGTTGCAGAAACCAGAAAATACCATTATTGAAATATCAAATACAAACCTGTTGTAAAGATTTATTCCTCCCCCCCCGCCCCCTCTTTCTGGCAAGGTGTATATTAAATTGTCTAGTAAGCTCTCAGAAGCAGATAAGAACTGCTGCATTTTGGTTGATTGGAAGGATGAGTGTGAACTATCTCATTAACTGATATGAACTGCTGTGTCACTAGAGTGTATCCAGCAGAAGCATCTTGGACATACAAGTAGTGTGAATTTAGACCCAGACCCTTGAAATAGAAGGAAGAACCTGAAATTGTTGACCCTAGTAGTTTTGAGAGGGTGTTTCATTGGTTTAGTGACCTCTCTAGCAGAGAAGCTTAATGTGGAAATCTTAACATGAGGAGTTTAAAGAGTCTGAAACTGAAAGGAGGACTCTTAAGCCTAAACTGTTCAAACTGTTAAATTACTTGAGCAGCAGCCAACATTGCCCAGTTGTGGTCAGTTCCATTGTGTTAGATGTCAGTCTGCTGCTTTTACATCTGCCTGCTGAATTACAGAGATACTGTGGGGTGTATCCTCAAACAAAAATACTCATGGGCTTTTTTAAGATAATGTTTTTGTAATAGCTAATTCTGCTCTATTGTATGTGTATGAGAATAAGCATTAATGTAACTTCAGGATTTCTCTAACAATGCTTTTCAGAATGTAAATCTGAGAAATACATAGAAGTGATGAAAGGACATCTTTGTTTTAGCCTAGTACCTGATCGTAACACCCACTTTCCCCTCACTTAGTTTTGTTAGGTTATCAAAGAAGAATTTGACATTCTGTTTTATGCTTTATCTTCATTGATATATAGCAAGGAATCTATATTGTACAACAGATCTATATCTCTATAGTTCAGTATATATTGTACAATAAGCTTTGGTGTTTTTAGTGCATAGCTTGTGTAATCTGAGAATGTGTTTTATTTCAGTCTCCTGTCTCTTCTTCATTGCTGTATGTGCAACCATCTGAAGTAATTTATCAGCCAGTAGGAATTCCCCAGGAAAATGGATCTGTACCTCCCCCTCTTCTAGTGGAAGCTGCAGCTCCTGAGGTATCTCTATAAAAAACATTTACTTACACTGGAGTGTTTGTCTGCAACTGCAACAAAAGCTTTTAGTTTAAACACAGGCAGTTCAGGGCACCTCTGTCACCTGCTCCCTGTACTTAACCCCCATGACTGTGCAGCTACTCTTAAATCATTTCAGTTGTTCTCCACTTAGAGAACCTCTTTTAGTTTCCTAGGAAGAGCCTTTGACCTTTGACTCTCATTAGTCTTTATGCAGCTGTCAGGTATAGACCTATGACATTAAAAGATTTCAGTCTGTTTTGTTTCAAAATAGCACCCCAATACAATGGGACTCAGACTCCTCAGAAAGAACTCTGAGTCTATCCAAGCCATTATAATTTCCCAAAGTAATTCTTCCTCTATGTGAGTAGAAGCTTCTTTCATTCTGACTTTCAGAATAGTCATAGAATCATAGAATGGTAAGGTTGGAAGGGACCTCAAGGATCATCTAGTTCCAACCCCCTGCCATAGGCAGGGACACCTCCCACTAGCACAGCTCACTCAAGGCCTCTTCCAACCTGGCCTTCAACACCTCCAGGGAAGGAGCAGCCACAACCTCCCTGGGCAACCTGTGCCAGTGTCTCACCACCCTCACTGCAAACAACTTCCTCCTAACATCCAGTCTAAATCTCCCCTCTGCCACTTCAAACCCATTGCCCCTTGTCCTGGCATTACAAGACCTTGTCAATAGTCCCTCCCCAGCCTTCCTGTAGCCCCCTTCAGATCCTGGAAGGCTACTCTAAGGTCTCCTGGAAGCTTTCTCTTCTCCAGGCTGCAGAGCCCCAACTCTCTCA
>VWZE01015275.1:0-18340 GCA_013396675.1 Eubucco bourcierii | reverse complement strand
TGAGGTTGGCCTGGGCACAGCTCTGCAGCCTGTCCAGGTCCCTCTGGATGGATCCCTGCCCTCTAGCAAGCGACTGTGCCACACAACTTGGTGTCATCTGCACACTTGCTGAGGGTGCACTGATTCCTCTGTCCATGTCACTGACAAAGATGTCAAACAGCACTGGTGCCAGCACTGACCCCTGAGGGACACCACTTGGCACTGGTCTCCAGGTGGACATTGTGCCCTTGATCACCACTCTCTGTGTGCCACCATCCAGCCAATTCCTTATCTAGTAAAAAATTAAGTCAAATTACTAGATTTTCTTTTAACAATGTGGGTTTTTTGCTTCTATGTAGATAGTGTTTCTAATAATTCTTAGGAAATTCTTAATGTGGCAAGAAAGCCATTTCTGTAAAATAATGCATTTTAAAATGTAAGTAGCTGGCTACAGAAAAGCTTCCTGTCAATTTGAACAGGTGTTATGATTGACTGGTACTTCTCTAATTCACTCATTAACAGGGGTGCCAAAAGATATGGTAAATTAAGATAGTCATCAAGTATTTTATAAAAGTAATTAATTATATTTTATTAGTGCAAGGGAAGTGTGCAGTTCTGGAGCCCTCAGCACAGGAAGGACATGGAAGTGTTGGAACAGGTCCAGAGGAGGCCGTGAACATGCTGATAGGGCTGCAGCAGCTCTGCTGTGAGGACAGGCTGAGAGAGTTGGGGCTCTGCAGCCTGCAGAAGAGAAGGCTTCCAGGAGACCTTAGAGTAGCCTTCCAGGATCTGAAGGGGGCTACAGGAAGGCTGGGGAGGGACTGTTGACAAGGTCTGGGAATGGCAGGACAAGGGCAATGGGTTTGAAGTGGCAGAGGGGAGATTTAGACTGGATGTTAGGAGGAAGTTGTTTGCAGTGAGGGTGGTGAGACACTGGCACAGGTTGCCCAGGGAGGTTGTGGCTGCTCCTTCCCTGGAGGTGTTGAAGACCAGGTTGGAGGAGGCCTTGAGTGAGCTGTGCTAGTGGGAGGTGTCCCTGCCTATGGCAGGGGGTTGGAACTAGATGCTCCTTGAGGTCCCTTCCAACCTTACCATTCTGTAAGTGTTAAACCTCATATTTCAAACCTCTGCAGTGGGCAATCCTGACCTACCCAAGTAATTCAATTTCCCTACAAAGGTATTGAATAAGACAAGATGTTGAACGTTAGATTTTTGGGTGTAGCATGCTCTCATTTCACAGGTACATGATTTATTGGTGCTGACAGAAGCAGTGTGTGGAAACTAAGGTGGTATGAAATGCAAAGACAAGCCTGTGTACTTGTGGGTGATCTCTGAGTGCAGCAATGCTGGAATTACTTGTAAACACAGTTCAATTAGAGATGGGTGAAAAGGATTTGTGAAAGAGAAACCTGCTACTTCCCGCAATGAAAGTGCTTTTTGACACTGATCCAAGTAAACTAAACTTACTAAACTTCAGTGCAGTGGGAAAGAGAGAAATGTAAATATTGAAATGTTAATTTTTTTTTTAAGATTTTTTTTTTAAGTAGTGTACATAACTGGAACCCACAGTTTTAAGGACTCTGAATTCATGTGAAAGGGTTGCAGAAACATCAAATTATGAAACAAACTCTTCTGTTCATTTTTGGTATTTGTTGTTTTATTTGTTTGGGATTTTTTTTTTTTTGTTATACTAGCTGTATTCTGATCTTGGAGTTCAAGCACTTCACCAGCCACATTCCCAGAATGCTATGGCCATGCCTACACATGTGAGTATCAGACTAAGATAGTTAAAACAGGTGTGGTAGTGTTGCTACCCTTTTCCTAGAACTGGAATCGAAAGAAATGTGGGAATGGAAACATCCTTTTTTAATGAATTAATAAATAAGGAGAACAGAAACATTCCAGTGAAATGGAGTTTTCTTCTCTTGAGGCTTTGTAACAGAGGCTGTAGGTGTTGCTTACTTGGAAACTGGGGAAACAAAAACCGTGACTAGCGTGTTTGGAGCTTGAGATACAAAGAAAGCTCCACATGAAAAATACATTTGGAGAGAGAACAGTGAACTTCATTCAGATCTTTGAGATGATGGTTACAAAGCTTTGTCTCTGGATATTGGATTAATTCCTTGCAGCCTTGTGCAGTGAAGAGGTGGGGTTCTAGGACATAGACCACAGAAAAACTTGTGAGTGTGTTTCTGTGCGCTCTGATTTTGAGTGGCTGTTCTACAACAGGATCTTTCCATGTCACCTGACGAGTTGATGGGGTATTTAGTTCCCAGTTTGGAGTATTTTTGCCTTAACTATTAAGGTTAACATAAAATTATGTCTAAACTAGATTTTGCCTAGGTTTGGCTGCCCAGGGAGGTGGTGGAGTCAGCGTCCCTGGAGGTGTTCAAGGTGGGTTTGGACGTGGCACTTGGTGCCATGGTCTGCTCTTGAGGGCTGTGGTGACAGGTTGGACTTGATGAGCTTTGAGGTCTCTTCCAACCTTGGTGATGCTGTGAGACTGTGGTATTTAGGGACTAGAGATATATTTGGGACTGGAGTTGTTCTCCATATTACAGCACTTAACTCCATTTATGAAAGACACAACTGAAAATGAGAGACTAATTATCAGTGAATCAAAACCATGTTGTAGGCTTCTGTGTGTGTTACTTAAATTTGTTTTATGTTTCTTTGAAGAATCTTTTTTTCCCCAGGCTATTGTGTATCTATTAAGTATTTCCAGTAGAGGGGGCTGTGTTGTCTCAGAATAAAGTACAAGTGCTGCAATAAAAAAATAAAACCATGTGTTTGGGAGCACTGATTCCAAATGATTTTGGTGGTGGTGGTTAAGAAATACTTCAGATGGAATGTACATACTTTATTATGTAAATATGTATTATAATAACCAGATTGGATTTTGTTTTCTAACTGCATGAAACCACATGAAAAGCAAATGGCAATGGTAATCTAAGCTTTAATCCCAAGTGCTCATTTAATGTATCAAATAGAATCATAGAATGGGAAGGTTGGAAGGGACCTCAAGGATCATCTAGTTCCAACCCCCTGCCATAGGCAGGGACACCTCCCACTAGCACAGGTCACTCAAGACCTCTTCCTACCTGGCCTTGAAAACTTCCAGGGAGGGAGCAGCCACAACCTCCCTGGGCAACCTGTGCCAGTGTCTCACCACCCTCACTGCAAACAACTTCCTCCTAACATCCAGTCTAAATCTCCCCTCTGCCAGTTCAAACCCATTGCCCCTTGTCCTGGCATTGCAAGACCTTGTCAATAGTCCCTCCCCAGCCTTCCTGTAGCCCCCTTCAGATCCTGGAAGGCTACTCTAAGGTAGAAACAAATAGAGAAGCAAACTTTTTCACCTCAAAACTTGACTTCTCTTTCCTAGGGCAAATGACATATAAACAAGACAGTATGAACATTAGAAGCCAGACCATGCAGTAGTTGTACCAACATCGTGTTTTACCTTATGGCAAAGTAGTTAACTCTGAGATAAGTGATAATGTGTTAATTTGCAGCAGAGTATGTGTGTGGGTGGCAAAACCATATTTGGTTACTGTGGCATTGGAAATGAGCTGCAAACTCAGACTCTTACTTGCATCTCCTAATGTAACATTTCCTATGTTTATTTGTAGCTTTAGAAGTGATTTCACACAGCCAAAACTGTCATAACCCAACATTTGATTCTATTTTCCACACCACCCATTTCCTGTGTGAGTAAGAGGGGTTTTTTTGTGAGGGATCTGCTGTAGTAAAAGATTAACCCCCTCTTCCCATCACCCAAAAAGATCTGACTTAAACTTGAATCAATTCCTAAGCCAGTTTGTCAAGGAATTGCACAAACTCTTGTACTTACACAGGCAATTTGTTATGGGACAGAGGAAGCAAGACTTGTGCAGATTTAAACTTAATGAAACCAAGTATGAAATTGTTCATCCTGTCCTTTCCTTCATTATATTGCTCATTCTCTTACAGTTTTCTCCTAAGTCCTGTTACCCATAATTGATCTCAAGCAGATTTGCAGGTAGAGTTCATAGAATCATAGAATGGTAAGGTTGGAAGGGACCTCAAGGATCATCTAGTTCCAACCCCCTGCCATAGGCAGGGACACCTCCCGCTAGTACAGCTCACTCAAGGCCTCCTCCAGCCTGACCTTGAACACTGAGTTAAACCCTTGCAAAGACTTGCTGAGTTATAGTAATTGTCTGTGTTACAAGATGTCAAATAGTTTTTGACAGGCTTTCCTTTTGGTTTAGGTTTGAGTAGTTTTGGAATACAATTCTTCCATTTTCATGTTTCACCCTACCTTTTCACTTTTAAGTTTTGTACTATTCCTTGTGTGGTGAAGATGATCAGACTCTGTTTTGCCACTATGGCTGAGCATGCAGTGAGTGGAGAAAAAAGCAAATGTTGACAGCAGACTGTGTATTGAGCAAGTGGTTGTGGCATTACCACCTGCTTCCCAGCTGCATGAATGTACTGTTTGCTAAGTGTACTCTTGTTAAAATAGTCCAATATCTGCAGCTTGTAGTGGCCATGATGAGCAGATGCCTGAAGTGGTGACCGTGGCTTGAAGGTAATCTGCAAGTTGCCTCCACCACATTGGGAAGTGCATTAGAAATAAATGTATGCTTTGGAACATGTATATGCCATGCAACTTAGATGGTGAGAGTGGGGTAGGTACAGCCAGTATCCAGGTATTTTTTGGGCAGATGTAGACTTCTTCCAGCTTTCAAATGCAGCTTGAAACAGCATACACTGCAGTCATAGAACCATAGAATCATAGCATGGTAAGATTGGAAGGGACCTCAAGGATCATCTAGTTCCAACCCTCTGCCATAGGCAGGGACACCTCCCACTAGTACAGCTCACTCAAGACCTCTTCCTACCTGGCCTTGAAAACTTCCAGGGAGGGAGCAGCCACAACTCCCTGGGCAACCTGTGCCAGTGTCTCACCACCCTCACTGCAAACAACTTCCACCTAACATCCAGTCTAAATCTCCCCTCTGCCAGTTCAAACCCATTACCTCTGTCCTGGCATTGCAAGACCTTGTCAATAGTCCCTCCCCAGCCTTCCTGTAGCCCCCTTCAGATATTGGAACGCTGCTCCAAGGTCTCCTAGAAGCTTTCTTTTCTCCAGGCTGCAGAGCCCCAACTCTTTCATGCTGCTGTCTGATGCTATTGTACCATATTCCATCTCAAAACCAAATTAAACCTTACAAGTGTATTTTCTCTACAGGTAAGTGTTTTACTCATTTATCCAGGCAGTGAAACTGAGGGAAAGAAAATAACTGTTTTGTTGCAAGTTACCTTAGTCTGAGAAATGTGAAACTTGTAGTTGTCATGGTGTATGGTAAAGAGAAGTTGGTCATGAGCTGTAGCAAGATCTGTTCCCTGTCAGAGGGCACTTCAAACTCCAGCAAACCCCCCAGTTGTTCATGTTATTAATTTTACTGGCATAGAAAGGTGCAGATGGCATGCTTTGTCTTGTGGTTTATTCTGTGTGCTCTTTACAATCTTCTCTTTCTACTCTCTTAGTTCTCATTCTAGCTTGGTGGATGTTTTTCCTTTGCTTCCTCTGATGTGTGTTCTCTCTCTTTGACAGACACTATGGAGCATTCACTACTAAGCCATTTGGGCAGCTCTAGTCTTCCCACCGCTGATTTTCTTGTCCAGTTCTTTCTGTACCTGTGATCCGTCATCAACATGCCAGCCAGCAGCTGCCTAGTGGGAGCCTTGGGGTCAGTTTTTCCATTGCATGCTTCTTATTTATGAATGGGTAAATAATAGAACATGCTCAGATAGAATTTAGTGTAGTTTGCAGTGTTCCTTAGCTGCTTCATGTAGTTTGGGGATTTCTTAATAATTATCTTGCACAAAACAAGCTTTATATAATCCACATCTTTTTGTTTCTGGACTGGTGATGTATGCATGTAGTACATCACTTTCTTTCTAATTCTAGCCCAAGTTCTATGTGCTTGGGTTATTTGCCTTCAGGGAGGCAAATGTCCATTACTTCAGTGTTTGATTTTTATAATTTTTCTTCTGAAAATTGTTTTAATTCCTTCACTGACAACTCAGCTTTTTCCTCTCTCCTCCCCATTTTGTGTGGTTGAGTAGTTTGCCTTCATGCAATTACACTCTGGCGAAGTACTCAGCCGTGCTTTGATTGTGGAATAAGCTACTGCTTTTAGTTGCTTATACTGAAAAAAAAAAAAAACCAAACCCGGAGCAAACCAGGTTTTTTAATAAAGTGGAGCTAGGGAAGAATAAATGTTCTGTACATATTAAAAGTTGTGTCTGTTTCCTCACTTCGGAACAGCCCAGTGATTTGTAACAGAGGCTTGCTGTTTAAGGTTTGACTTGTCTCTGCGATTTCTTCCCAGATCTGGGGTTTAAAAATTGCTAAGTTTGCCAGCGTGAAATGTAGCAGAGTTCTTTACTGTTGGGACCAGTCCTTCATAGTCTTAACAGGCACCAAAACTAAAGAGAGACAGAACTAGATTTAGCCTAAAGTGCTGTAAAGGTAATGTAAAGGAAGCTGAAGTCGACAGGGAGACTGGTACTAAATGGGTATGGAACCTAGAGGTGTGGGAAGGCAGTGCACAGTGTCATGTGAAGGTAAAGGTGATGAGAAACTGAGATCTCAAGGTTAAAGGGGTTTGAATAACCTGGTAGCCATGCAGGAACTCCATACAGCAGCTGGTTGTATTGGGGAACTGGCAGAGCCAGAAGGGAGGGTGAAAAGATGAGTAAGTTTAAGAAAACAAAACCAGTTAGTGCTTGAAAGGCTTGAGCTAAGAAGATGAGGTTAGAAAGCAAAACTAGTTTGAGTCTGGCATGCAGCGTAGTAGGAAGGGGAGGGAGTGACTGAGATTGGTGAAATAAAACAGATGGAAGTCTCAAAACTGGGGTGCAGAGCACCTGAGATACCAAGACAGACTGTCAAAGACCTTAATTTTTGGGAAGAACAAACAGTATAGACAGGTTTTCCAGAAACTGTTTCTAAAAGCATTCCAAAACCAGGATTTAAAATGCCAGCCCCATTTTCAGCCTCTTGTCATGCTTTTGTCACCAGCTTGTAGTGTCCACTGGCAAATGGCTTCATTGCAGGCCAGTACCTGCTTGTTAGCTTGCAGATAATCCAATTGCTTTAACTTGACATAGTTTTGGTTACGTGATCAATGAACAGAACTTGACGGTTGTTGTTTTAAAGTGAATTCTGAACTGGTTCCAACCTTCCTCACTTACAAATGAGGTACTTCTTGGCACTGTTGACTTCATCTAGGTGTATGATGGAATCTGTTTTTCCGTTCTGAGCAGAGCCTGTTGGGCTGGTGCAGTATCAAAATGGGGCTGTACCTTTTAATCAAAGCATTATTAACATAGTGAACGTGGCCCACTGTAGAGCAGATGAAACAACACAACATTTTCCTACCCTCTTTAGGAGTCGAGGTGGCATGCTGCGAGAAGAAACTTCTCCTGGCTGAGTCTGAGACCTTGATTATATACACGAAACTCCAAATTTCCTTGGCGCGGAGGTGGCAGAGTGGAAGACAATTCATACACCACTGGCTCCTGCAAGTTCTGCAAAGCAGATTTTTAGCTCTACTTTGACACCTATCACGTGGAGAATAGCTTCTTCCTAACTTACTTGCCTGAAAATGCTGCAGTTGAAATAGCCCTCATTTTGTGAAGTCATGGAATTCAGTAGCTTGGACAGGGAAAACCACATGAAGCCATTATTTTACCCTGTGACAGTACTTTTAATGAAAGAAATGCAGGATGAAATAGTGATGCTTTCTGATACACACCTACTGCATAAACATTGGTTACTAGTGTAGACTGAAAACCTGCATACATCAATCTCTGTGTTAGGCAAACTGTTAGTTATGAAGTAAAAACTCTCTTTTCCCTCATCCTGGTAGCATTTATGTGCTGCCAATTAAAAGCTGGTTATTTAAATCCTATACACTTTGTTTCAGTTGCAAAGAACCCAAAGTTTTTTGCAATCAGTATTCTTTCATAAGGAGTTTTACTCGTGTGTCATTTTACTGCTTGGGAATAGTAACTTTTCTGAACCACTAGTTTGTTTATTAACAAATTTTAGCTTTATATGAAACTGACAATTTTCTTGCATATGGTAATAATAAATTTGAGGTTGTGGTATGTTTTTAGCTGTAGAAAAAGGCAAGAACTTTTTACCCTTAAAAGACCATTGAAAACTTCCTGCTTTGACTTACGCTGTTGTGTATAAAACTGAGGGACCCCACAGCAGTACCCCATGTGGAGAGTGAGGTGTTCCTTTCTCCTCAGTTGCAGGGGGAAAATGTTCTCTATCCTTGCTTCTCTTCCCTCCTCCCCCAAATTCCTTTGTTCTGAAAGTCAGATTCCTCAAAGGTTAAAATCCAACCTCTGTAGTTAATAGTAGTGTAAGTTATGGCATATTGCTTATGTAGCACTGAGCCCTTTATGTAAGGAAAATAATCCTTGGGCTTTTTCTATACTTGATCTACAGCATAGTCATTCGGTGGGGGGAAGTGTCTTTTTGCGTGTCTGTGTGCATTTGGTTTATTCCTTGTCAGTTAGGCATCTTACAGCATGGTCAGTGCAGTCAGTAATTAATTCCCATGCCTTATGTAAATACATTTGAAGACAAAAATCATCTTCATTTTGTGCCAGAAGAGAGGTAGAGTCTGGTTCTGCTGTTGTGCTGTTTCCAAACCTGTGAAAAGAGATGCCATGTACTATGTCTTGGTTCTAAGTTTTCTCAACTGACTTCCCACCTTTTTATTAGGTAAAAAGATCTACACAAATATTATTTAATAATTAGGGCTGTGGCCTGTGAACGTTCTTTGTGTATTCCTTGTCAAATTCGTGCATCAGCAAACAGTTCTCTGGCTTCCACCCTCCAGAACGGAGACATTTCAGTTGGGGGTTGGTTGTTTTTGTGTGTGTTTTTTTGTTTGTTTGTTTTCTGCTGAGCTAATTCCTAGAGTATTGCTAGCGACTGCTGTCTCTTTTATGTTTAAATGGCCAAATGCTAGTTCTAACACTAGATAAAAACATGGAGACAGGCAGAAAAGGTGCTAAAGTGTTCACTCTGCTTTGTTTTGATATGTTTGATCAAGGCCTGTTTTTCTTGCATTAAGTGGAATTTTCTGCTAACACTTTGTTCTTGGTAATTCTGATCTTAAGCATCAGAAGGCCATTCATCATCTTTGAAAGACTGTTACCTTATTCATATGAAATTAGCAGTTTTTTTCAAAATAGCTGATGTGAAGTCACTGAGCAAACTGCATTCCAGCAGTAGTGGAGCAGAAACCAGCAGAATGCATGGCTCTCTTGAGATGTTTTTCCTCTGTTTAACATAGTTCTCAAATGTGAATTGTATGGTTGTAAAATAGTGTTTTACAGTGAAAACTGCAGTAAAGTAGGTTTGTGGCTTTAATGTTGAAGTGCTACAGTTGTTTCAATTCACCTGGTATAAAACTTTTGTTCTCTATGTAAAAAAACTAGTTAAATCATTTTAAAGATCCAAGTATGCCAGTGTCTTGATACATGCTGGGGGATTTCAACCACCCTGACATCTGCTGCAGAGGTATCACAGTGAGATGTGGCTGGTGCAGGAGACTTCTACAGTGTCTTTAACTTCTGAAGCCAGGTAATAGACAGCCCTGCTGGATTTGATAGTCACCAGCTCATCAAGGGATGTCACAGTTCAAGGCAGCCTGGGCTGCAGTGATTTTGAGTAGTGGAGTTCACAGTCCTAAGGGATACAAGTCAGACAGGGACAGTCAGGACTCTGAACTTTAGGAAAGGAAACTACTCTTCAGAGCCTCTTAGGAAGCTCTTCTCAGGGGCAAGGGAGCAGAGTGGAGCTGGCAGATCTTTTAAGGATGCTTTCCATAGAGCCCAAGAGTTCTCAGTCCCCAGGTGTAAGAAATCAGGCAAGCAAGGGAAGAAACCAGTATGGCTGAGTTGAGACCTGCTGATCAAACTAAAGACAATAAGGAACTTCACAGGCAGGTCAAGTAGAGACAGGTATCTTGGGAAGAGTATAGAGGTGATGCCTGGTTCTGTAGGGAGGTCAGGAAGGGCAGGGCATATCTGGAGCTGAACTTGGCAAGGGATGTGAAGAAGAGCAAGAAGGGCTTCTACAGGTGCATTAACCAGCAAAGGGAAGTTAATGTGTGGCCCCCTGATGAGCAGGAGTGGCAAATTAATAACAACATCTGCGGAGAAGGCTGAGGTTCTCAACAACTTTTTTGCCTCGGTCTTCGCTGGCATCCTCTTTCTTCACACCTCCTGAGTTGGTGGACCATAAGATGAGGACCAGGAGGACACAAAGTCCCTTCTGCTAGAAGTGAAGGCAAGGTTTGTGACTGCCTGAGGAACTGAAATATACACAGGTCTGTGGGACTTGATGAGATGCATCCCAAATTCCTGAGGAAAAATGGGCTGATGTAGTTGTCAAGCCACATTCTCCATTATAAGTCCCTGGAGCCTGGAAGAAGGGAAGTACTGTGCCTGTTTTTAAAGAGCCTAGGAATTACCAATTCAAGAGCTTCACCACTGTGCCTGGAAAGTCCATGGAATTAACAAAGTTTTGATAAGGTACGTGGAGGACAGGTGAGCAGGAGACAGCCAGCGTGGCTGCAAGAAGGGCAAGTCCTTTCTGACCAACCTAGTGGCTTTCTACAGTGGAGGGACTATGTCAGTGGACAAGGGAAGGGCAATGGGTGTCATATCTCTGGGCTTCTGTGAAGTCTTTGACACAAATCCCCACAGCATCCTTCTCTCTAAACTAGAGAGCTATGAATTCAGGGGGTGGACTCTCTCACAACAAGGACTGTTTTAGGGCGACAGGGCTGGTGAGGGGCCTGGAGCACAGCCCTGTGAGGAGTGGCTGAGGGAGCTGGGGATGTGCAGCCTGGGGAAGAGGAGGCTCAGGGCAGACCTTATTGCTCTCTACAACTACCCGAAGGAAGGTTGTAGCCAGGTGGGGGTCGGTCTCTTCTGCTAGGCACCCAGCAACAGAACAAGAGGACACAGTTTCAAAGTGTGCCAAGGCAGGTTTAGGATGGATGTTAGGATGAAGTTCTTGACAGAGTGATTGGCATTGGAATGGGCTACCTGTGGAGGTGGTGGAGTCACCATCCCTGGAAGTGTTTAAAAGGAAGCTGAATGAGGCACTTAGTGCCATGGTTTAGTTGATTAGAAGGTGTTAGGTGATAGGTTTGACTTGATGATCTTGAAGGTCTTTTCCAATCTGGTTAATTCTGTGATTCTGTGGATGAGGAATTAGCTGGATGGTTGCAACCAGAGGGTAGGGTTCAATGTCCGTATGGAGACAGCTAATGTGGTGCCCCTCAGGGATCCCTGCTGGGGCCAGTTCCCTTTTAATATCATCATCAGTGATGCAGATAATGTGGAGTGCACCATCAGCAAGCTTGCAGGTGACGCCAGGGTGACTGGTGTGATCAGCATGCCAGAGGGACCTGGGCAAGCTGGAGAAGCGGGCCAGGGTGAAACTCAAGAGGTTTAATAAGGCCAAAAGAAAGGTTCTGCATCTGGGTTGGGACCATCCTCGTTACCAATCCAGGCTGAGAGATGATGTGATAGAGAGCAGCCCTGAAGGAAAATGCTTGGGGGTACTGGTGAGTGAAAAGCTGGACATGAGCCAGCAGTGGGCACTGGCAGCCCAAAATGACAACTGTATCCCAGGCTACATTAAAAGAAGTTTGACCAGCAGAGTGAGGGAGGTGATTCTGCTACTGTGCTCTGGTGAGACATTACCTGGAGTACTGTGTCCATCTCTGGGGCCTTCAACACAAGGGTGTGGACCTGGTGGAGAGGAAGGTTACAAATATGATCAGGGCACTGGACCACCTCACTTGTGAGGACAGGCTGAGAGAGTTGGGACTGCTCAACCTGGAGAAGGCTGTGGGGAGAAAACTGAGGAGGGACTGTTTTATAAGGACATCTAGCAACAGGGTAGGGGTCAGTAGTTTTAAACTAGAAAAGGGTAGATTTAGATTAGATGTTAGGCAGAAGCTCTCTACTATGAGGGTGGTGGAACACTGGAAGAGGTTGCTCAGGGAGGTGGTGTGGGCCCCATCCCCAGAGGCATTCGAGGTCAGGCTTGATGGGCCTGACAGCAACCTGATCCAGCCTGGCATGTCTGAGGTGACTGTGGAGGGGTGGGACCAGATGACCTGTAGGGCTCTCCTGACCCCAGTGCATTCTGTGATTGCCTGTGCAGTCCTGTATGCAGAGCCTTGCGAGCCCTTAGACAGGAAATGCACACAAATACAGTAGCTCACATTTGAGACAATGCTTAATAATGTAATTGAGATGCAATGGAATGGGGTAGGTCTTGTAAGGTAGTCTTAATTTTTTTCAATCTCAAAGAATTGAAAGTAATATTGAAACTAATTTTAGAGCCTTCAGTGGTTGTTTTGTACACTAGTGAGTGGTGCTGCAGGCTGCTGTGTGTGCATGCTAAAAGTCAACAAAATACTGTTCATAGTTTTTCTATGTTTCCATCTGATCAGCTTGAACATTCAGTTCTAGTCTGGGATGTTTGAATTGATCACCTGGCTGTGTTAGAATCATAGCATGGTAAGGTTGGAAGGGACCTCAAGGATCATCCAGTTCCAACCCCCTGCCATAGGTAGAGACACCTCCCACTAGTCACTTGTCCTGACTGCAATATTGCTTCTTAGTTCTTATGTCATTCATGATAGGTTTTTTAATTTAAATTGAAATGCTGGAGGGGTGGTTGCACCTTTTTGAAGTTAATGTAGCATTTAAACAGTGTGATTCCTTTTGCTTTTAATGTCATAGGCCATGTCCTAATCAGAGAGGTGTTTCTAAGGAAAGATTTTCTGTGGNCTCCCCTCTGCCAGTTCAAACCCATTCCCCTTGTCCTGGCATTGCAAGACCTTGTCAATAGTCCCTCCCCAGCCTTCCTGTAGCCCCCTTCAGATCCTGGAAGGCTACTCTAAGGTCTCCTGGAAGCCTTCTCTTCTCCAGGCTGCAGAACCCCAACTCTCTCAGCCTGTCCTCACAGTAGAGCTGCTGCAGCCCTCTCAGCATCTTGGTGACCTCCTCTGGACTGGCTCAAACACTTCCATGTCCTTCCTGTGCTAAGAACTCCAGAACTGCACATAGGACTGCAGGTGGGCTCTGAGGAAAGCTGAGCAAAAGGGCAGAATCCCCTCCCTTGCCCTGCTGCCCACACTGCTCTTGCTGCAGCCCAGCACACAGCCTGCTCTAAGGTCTTCTGGAAGCCTTCTCTCTGTGTTGAGGGTAGTGGAGCAAAGAGTCAGGCTTCCTGGTGGACATGGTGAAGTCTCCATCTCCAGAGTCATTCCAAACCTACCTGGGCACTGTCCCGTGCAACCTACTCTGGCAAAGGAGTTGGACTCAATCTCTGAGGTCTGTTCCAACTCCTATCATTCTCTGTAGTTTAGGGGATCAGTTCTTCTCTGATACCAGTTTCCAAAGTCTTTGCATTTTGGGGTCAGCAGACATGGACTGTTTTGTTATGTGTGTACAGTTTGCAAGAGGATGCTACAACCGTTCAGTCAAGTCCTTAAGGAGCTCCTGAATCCAAGAATCTTAAAATCTTGTTCTGAGTCATTCATGTGCCTTGATGTTGCTTTTTAACTCCTGTTGAAGTATACTGATAGTTGTTAGTTTGTTTCCTTTGTTTTCACCTGGGATCTTGGGTCTCTGGCTCAATCTAGTGACTTGAGTCAAGGCTACAATGATGACTGTTGACTGACTTCCAGCTTGGAAGCTTGTAACAACTAGTCTAGGGTTCCCCAAAGTATCTTGGGTTTATCCTTAACAGTGTTTCTGTGTTGGTGTCTTAAGAACTTGTTTATACAACAAAAACTCCTGTCTCAGTGAGAAGTTGTTTAGGCCTGGTTGGGAAGAGTTCAAAATGCAATATTCTGGCCTCATTTAAAATGTAGGTAGCCTCAGTTAAACCAATCCCAACCAGCTGGCAACTGGGCTAGTGATGCAAAAATGGTGTTCTGCTAAAAGTTAGCTTAGCCATGCCCTGGCGTTCTACAAACAGAGTGGAGCTGAAGGACTGTGTGCAATACAGCAGCAGGACTGTCAGGGATAATCAGATGGTTTACATGTATGCCTGGTATATCAACAATTCAGGGGTGACTTTTACTGGAGAGAGGGAAAAAACCCAGCATTTAGGAGCAGATTGTGTGTAAGTAGACATGCAGGAAGCTGAGGAACTCTGCCTCTTTGGTGTGTTTGCCTGGGTTTTAATCAAGGAGGCAACACTGAGGGATTTCCTCTAGGTTTCAGCATCTGGGAGATGATTTTAAAGACTCCAAGCAATAATTACAGCTGTGATGGTTTGGGAGTTCCCTGCCCCCCACACTTTGTAAAATCCCCCAGACTAGACTCAGCCAGCTGGGAGTTAAGGACTGAAGCTCTATTTACAGCTCAGCATAATGTACAAGCAGAGATAGACACAACAGACAGGAATAGTTACAGAGATAGACAAGGTAAAGGTAATACAGAAACACAACTCCCCTCCCAGAAATCAGAGACCCCAGGAGGGGCTCCCAGCCACCCTTCCACCTTCTCCCCACCCCTGTACCTTACCCCAAGGTTTGCCTTATGTGCAAGGTGAGTTTGGAGGATGGGCCAGGGGAGTTAGAAGGAAAGTGGTTAGTGAGGTTACTCAGCAGAGAGGAGAAAGGCAGAAGCTGCTAGACCAAGACACTGTGCCCCAGAGACTCACTTATCTATGTTTTGAGTACTTAACCATCTCAGCAAGCCTGTGAGTGCAGCAGACATCACCAGTGTTTCCTTTTCACAGCCTGTAATATAATTTTCTCTATTAAAATATTCCAATTAGCCTCAAACCAGCACAACAGCCCTCAGTCCCAGGCTCTGCACAAAGTGATTTTTAAATTCTGCCCAAATTAATTAACTTGGAGTGACTGATATAGTCTGCAGATTTAGCACTCCTAGTAAGATGTGTGATAGTTAAGAGAGACCTTCATGTTTTAATAAAATGTAAGAACTTAAAGAAAAGCTTTCTTAGGAACCAGCATTAAAATCCTGTGGCTGTACCAACAGAGGTCAACCTGAGAGAGGCAGAGAGGGTGTCAATTGTTCAATACCCATAAGAAATGAGAAGCAAAGTCTTGTGTAACACTGAAAAAGTCTTTGATTTCAATTGTATGTTGCAGTTGTCATTTTCAGGTGTTTCTCAAAACCCACTTGGTAAGTTCATTTTAGTGATGTATATTCTTACTGATCTTTCTTGCCAAGAAACTCCTTTACTACTTGTTACATTATTACAACCTATTTATACTATGTTCATGTTGGGTTTGTTTTGTGTTTTTGTTGTTGGTTTGTTTTGGTTTTGTTTTTTTTTTCCTCTCTTCTGGAAGAAAGTTCCTGTGGAAAGGAAATAGGACTCAAACTTTGAAATCTAAAATAAGGACTAAACTGCTTTTCATTTTCTTTTCTACCCTTTGAGATACCAGAAACAATTTCCTCTTGAAGCTGACTTCCTTTCTGGAAATGATTTTCGTCTCCAACCATGTTGAGGCTCTTTTCTCATTCTTTCATTCTGACTAACTTGCCTCTGACTTTCTGCTGCGGCAGAGAACTTCTGGAGGTAAGTAGTTACAGACAAGTTTCTCTGTTAACTTTCTTTTTCAGTTCTTCTCCCCCGTGCTGCCCCCCCTCACTCAGCCAGTCTAGAAGGACAAACAAAGCACTATTGGTGTCCTCTGCAAGAGAGCACTGATCGGGGGCTGGCTGTAAATTGACGTGGCATGGAAAATCTCTGCTAGTTCCTAGCAGCTCTAACATTGCTGTGAAATCAAGGCTGCTCTCACCAAGTTTGTAGCCTGAAATCATCTCGGCTTTACTGTTTCTAGATCAAAAAATGAATGGAAAGTACCTTCGCTTTTTGACTGGGGAACTGAAATTCTTCTTTGTTTGGATTTACAGCTAATAATAGTAGCAAACCCTCCCTTTTTGTTTGTTTGGTTTTTTTTCTTTCCCTCCTGTAGCGAGAGCAACAGATCGTGCTGCTCCCCCCCCCCCCACCTTTTCCTGCCAGTTAATCGCTTGCAACTCTTGCCATGGGGTGCGGGCTGAGAAAGCTGGAAGACCCCGATGACAGCAGCCCTGGAAAAATCTTTTCTACTCTGAAGAGACCGCAAGTGGAAACAAAGACAGATCCTGCTTATGAATATCTCCTGCTGGATTTTACTTTAGAAGGTACCTTTTTTATGTTCTATCTTTACTATTCCCTGAAAGCAGGGAAGAGGATTTCACTTAGTTCTGCCTTGTTGACTTACAGTAGATACTTTTATCGGGACTTTTATTTTGAAACCCAAATCATGACGGAGTTCCTCACTTACATAAAATTACAGTGGGAACAACCGAAGTATTTTTAACGACCAACCCCTCCAAATTACACAACTGTCCTTGTTAAGGAAGCTGGCTAAAAGCTGTTAGGAGATTTTCCTGGTTTCCTGTGAGTCAGCTACTGCCATCCGCACTGGCTTTGAGTAATGGTTGTCTGGATTCAGTGGAATGGCTCAGAAAACAGCCTGTGCCTGAGCCTGAATTGAATAACAGTTCTTAAAACTGCACTCCACTCCTGAAAACAGGCTGGCATTGTCCTTGTCACTTTATGCAGAAGTAAGCCTGGCCCTTAGTTGTGCACCAGGAGTAGCTTCCCCTCATGCCCACCCCAGTTTCTTGGTAGATGTTTTAATAAGAATCTTACAGTTTCATCTTGCCTTTTTTTTTTTTCTTTCACCCGAGTGCTCCTCATATAGTTGTTGAATAGTCCAAAGCCGTGACCGAAATGAGACGAGATTTGTATGCATAGCTAGGGGCAGACCGTGCTCTGTGGGACACTTCCTTCCCGAGGGTATCCCTCTCTAACAGAGCAACTCCCTGTTCCACAAAGTTGAAAACCACAAACGAGCCCCCAGATGGCTGCCCTCTGAGAAGAGACAGCTTGGTTTTGCAGCCGCTTTTGTGGGTGCTCGCATTTTGTAACAGCCCAGTCCACTAGAAATAAGTAATAACAAAGATCTGAAGTAAATGCAGTTGCCAGAAGGGCTTTTGATAAAGGGAGAAAAGTGTAAGTTGGTGTCACTACGTTCTTCAAGAACCTTTTCATAAGCAAAACTTCACCTTGCTTAGTTTGAAGTCCAAAGGACTGTAATAATTCTTTTGGAAATAAACCACTGTCTTCATTGAAAACTGCGAGAAGCTAACAGAAGCCACATTTTACTATGTTATAGTACTTGACATCTAACTGTACTTATGGTTCTGTTTGTTTACACAAAGAGTTTCTCACTGGCTTGTTCTTTTGGAAGAAGCAAAACTTGGGGTAAGTAGCAATGGTGACATACTGAAAATAAATCTGGGCTGCCTGAAGCCTATATGGATTGCTTAGTATAATAAAACTTTTTATTTGAGACTAAAGAGCATTTAGTGTTCTGGATAGCTTTGCTGTCCTTAAAAACAGCAGGTTTCTGGAAGTGGTGTATAAAGGGTTTGTGGTAAAGGTGGTGATTGTGACTGTTGAGGAGAAGCACATCAAACAAGTGCAAGTAAAGGTACATCTCTGTTTTAATACTGTCTTCCCTGCTGTGCTGATGAACTTTCTCCTGCTTAGTCTTATACTCAGAGGTGCTTGGCTTCAGTGACTGACTGTAGAATCATCAATGCTAAATAGCAGTGAGATGGGTTTCAGATGGTTGGTTGCCTAATGTTTTCAGGTTTTTAACTGTAACCAAGTGGATATGTAAGCACATGCATCTTTCTGTTGGATGCTTCTATCTGTGAATGGTTTTGACCTTGAAATTTTTACTCTTTTTTTGTTTGGGGTCTGCTTTTTCAGACCTAAGCTAATTAATAAAGAAAAAGGTGTATATACTGCGCTAGAGGCACTTCTGAAGCCTGTTTACACAGGAAAGAGGAGGATGGGCTAAAGCACTATGAGTAATGGGCTGCCTTTTTCTTCTACCCCAGTCAACTCACTCACATACTTGTTGTTACTTGAATATCCTTTGGCTCAATGAAACTCAGGTGAGAGCCTTCCCTTGCGTTAGACTAAAGTTAATTTTCACTCTGCTGTCAAGTTGGATTCTGTCTTTGTGTCATCGAGTATCTGCTGATTTATAGAATCATAGAATGGTAAGGTTGGAAGGGACCTCAAGGATCATCTAGTTCCAACCCCCTGCCATGGGGGGCTTTCCAAAGCAAGACCTTCCCCAATGTCTGTCATTCAGCCTCTTCAGGGATTTTTCAGCCTCTTCAGGGATCTCCTTGGCAGGGTGCC
>VWZE01015272.1:9741-27254 GCA_013396675.1 Eubucco bourcierii | reverse complement strand
CACACCTGCCCCCTCTGGCCCGGCACACCTGCCCCCTCTGCCTCGGCACACCTGCCCCCTCTGCCCCAGCACACCTGCCCCCTCTGCCCCTGGCACACCTGCCCAAGGAGTTGTTGGCAGTTTGGGTGGTGAGACACTGGCACAGCTTGCCCAGGGAGCTTATGGAGCCTGCTCCACAATGTGCTCCACTGTGATCAAAGATCACATTGGGTACTTCTCTGCTCCACAACCTCCCTGGAGGTCTTCAGCACCAGGCTGGATGAGGCCCTGAGCAACCTGTCCCCCCATGGCAGGGGGCTTGGAACCAGCTGCTCTTCCATCTTCTTGCTCACCAGCAAGGTGGAGCTCCAAGGACAGCTGAGCAGCAGCCAGGCAAGAGGTTGTTTTACCTCCCCCTTTGCCTTTGGGAGCCACTCAAACCCAAACACCAAGAAGGTTGCTGAGTAGCAGTGACCACATCCGAAAGGATAAGGGGGAGGGGGGAAAAAAACCCCCAGCAACCCAACCCTGCAGCCCAGCTGCCTGAACTGGTAGCAGAGGCTAAGTCCACAGTCATCATTAATTAAGTCATATTGCTTCAAGCCTTGGCTTCTTTTGCTCCCTAGGGTCTAGGAAACCAGAGGAGAGGGCAAGCTAAGCCTCTATCATTTGATTTCTTTGGCATGTTAATGCATTCCTAAATTAATCATCCTCAAGTGACAACCTCTGCTTCATCTTAACAGGCTGTGCTACGGCCTCACTAAACCTGCCTGGCAGCTGGAGCCTTCCAACCAGGCTCTGATGCAAACCCAAAGCCCCCTTCACAGAAAGCAAAACTCCCCCCCAGGCTCTTTACCAGCTGGAAGTCAAACCAACTGCAAGTTTCTGTGGACCAAGGGGGCTGTAGGTGGTGACAAACCAAACCAAGCAGCACCCACAGGTCCCTGCCAGGCACAGCAGTGCTCAGGAGCACTTGATCTGGCAGCAGGCAGCATGCCAGAGAGAAATCCAGCTTAGGTTGGAAGGGAGCTCAGAGCTCAGCCAGATCCAACCCACCCTGTGCCACCTCCCACCAGTCCAGGTTGTTCAAGGCCTCATCCAGCCTGGTGCTGAACACCTCCAGGGAGGTTGTGGAGCACAGAAGCACCCAATGTGATCTTTGATCACATTGGGTGCTTCTGTGCTTCACAACCTCCCTGGGCAACCTGTGCCAGTGTCTCACCACCCTCACTGCCAACAACTCCTTCCTAACACCCAGTTTCACTCAGGCACCCAGCAAGTTCAAAGCACCAACAGCCACAGGGAGGGCTGCAGAAGGAGCCAGATCCATGGAACAGGTTGGGTTGGAAGGGACCCCAAAGTTCAGCCAGTTCCAACTCTCCTGCCATGGGCAGGGACAGCTCCACCAGCCCAGAGAGGAACAGAGAGGCCTGGTTCATAGAGCCAGAGACTGCTGGGGGGTGGAAGGGACATGAGGTCATCCAGTGCCAACCCCTGCCAGGGGCAGGGACACCTCCCACCATCCCAGGGTGACCCAAGGCCTCATCCAGCCTGGTCTGCAGCACCTCCACAGCCTCCCTGTGCCAGTCTCTCCCCACCCTCACTCCCAACAATTTCTTCCTCCTCTCCACTCTCACTCTCCCCTCTCCCAGCTCAAAGCCATTGGCCCTCAGCCTGGCACTGCCAGCCCTTGACACAAGTCCGTGCCCAGCTCTCCTGGAGCCCTTCAGCTCCTGCCAGGTTGCTCTGAGCTGGATGAGGCCCTGAGTGACCTGTGCCAGTGGCAGAGGTGGAATTAGATGATCTTTGAGGTCCCTTCCAACCTCCCCATTCTATGATTCCATGATTCTCTGACTCACCTGCTCCTTAAAATGCTCCTGTGACAGGCAGTCAGCCACATCCACACAGCCCAGGAGGCAGCCTGAGGGGTAGTCACTTGGGAACTCCACATCTGCACCAAAACAGAAATCCCTTCAGGCTTCCCAAGCTCCCACACCCACAGCTGGAGCTCCTCTGCTAACCTCCAGAGACCCTGCCCTCCCCTCCAGGCATTTTCAGAGGCAAGAGAAAGCAGGCAGCAGCTCTGCAGCTCATCCCTCTGCAGCTCAGCACCACAGGAGTGAGGCTGGGAGCTGTAATTCTTCATGCACCTTTCCCTGCTCAGCTCCTGAGGGAGGGACACAGAGCACAGGAAGAGCTGAGGGAGCAGGGTCCTGCTCTGGGAGGCACTGGAGGTGGGTGAGGGGCAGAAACGCCACAGCAGTGGGCACACAGGGCAGCCAGCAGCATCCCTCCCACCCAGAGGGACATCTTCCTGAGGAGCTGCAGCTTGCCCACCTCATTTCTGCCAGGTCAGGAGGCACAAAAAGCCTCTCAGATGCCTGCCAACAGGCTGAGGCACAAGCAGGAGGCACAAAAAGCCTCTCAGATGCCTGCCAACAGGCTGAGGCACAAGCAGGAGGCACAAAAAGCCTCTCAGATGGCCTGTGAACAGGCTGAGGCACAAGTAGGAGGAACAAAAAGCCTCTCAGATGCCTGCCAACAGGCTGAGGCACAAGCAGGAGGCACAAAAAGCCTCTCAGATGCCTGTGAAGAGGCTGAGGCAGAAGCCACTTCCCATGCAGGTGAGCACACAGCAGGCAGCTCCCTGCCTGAGCCAAGCACAGAGCAGGCCTCTGCTGCCCACAGATGTCAGAGCCCTGGTAGAAGTCAGGCTAAGGGCAGGGGGCAGCTGAGCAGCTGAGGATGCAGCCTGGCAGCNGCAGGAGGCACAAAAAGCCTCTCAGATGCCTGCCAACAGGCTGAGGCACAAGCAGGAGGCACAAAAAGCCTCTCAGATGCCTGCCAACAGGCTGAGGCACAAGCAGGAGGCACAAAAAGCCTCTCAGATGCCTGTGAAGAGGCTGAGGCAGAAGCCACTTCCCATGCAGGTGAGCACACAGCAGGCAGCTCCCTGCCTGAGCCAAGCACAGAGCAGGCCTCTGCTGCCCACAGATGTCAGAGCCCTGGTAGAAGTCAGGCTAAGGGCAGGGGGCAGCTGAGCAGCTGAGGATGCAGCCTGGCAGCTGATGGGAGGCAGGAAGCAGGAGGAGAAGAGGAGGAGGGTGAAGAGTAGGGCAGTTGCCAAGGGCTGAGCAGAGAGCTGTGGCACAGCAGCCAGCACAGCAGCTTCACCTTGCTGCAGCAGCACTCTGTAGGTGGCTTCCAGCTCCAGGATCTCCTGAGGAGAAGGTCTCTTGGCCGTAGCTGCGATCCACAGCCGCCCTCTGTGAGAGCTGTACCAGGTCCTGCCCTCCACCCTGCACCAGAGGAGAGCACAGAGCAGAGCTGAGGCCTTGCATGGCAGCAGAAACCACACACAGGGCACAACCCCTCCAACCTTCCACCATGCCAGCTCCTGCTGCTGCTGGGCTTGGCCCTGCCTGTTTGAACTCCAGGAAGGTGGCAACCCTCAGGGGTCAGTGCTGGCACCAGTGCTGTTTGACATCTTTGTCAGTGCCATGGACAGAGGAATCAGTACAGCCTCAGCAAGTGTGCAGCTGGCACCAAGCTGTGTGGCACAGTCACTTGCTAGAGGGCAGGGATCCATCCAGAGGGACCTGCACAGGCTGCAGAGCTGTGCCCAGGCCAACCTCAGCACATTCAACAAGACCAAGTGCAAGGTCCTGCAGCTGGGTAGGCACAATGCCAAGCACAGCTCCAGGCTGGGTGGGGAATGGCTGAGAGCAGCCCTGAGGAACAGGCCCTGGGGGTGTGGGGTGAGGAAAAGCTCAAGCTGAGGCTGCAGTGTGAGTGCAGCCCAGACAGCAACTGTGTGCTGGGCTGCAGCAAGAGCAGTGTGGGCAGCAGGGCAAGGGAGGGGATTGTGCCCCTTGGCTCTGCTCTCCTCAGACCCCACCTGCAGTCCTGGGTGCAGTTCTGGAGCCCCCAGCACAGGAAGGACATGGAAGTGTTGGAGCCAGTCCAGAGGAGGCCACCAAGATGCTGAGAGGGCTGCAGCAGCTCTGCTGTGAGGACAGGATGGGGGAGTTTGGGGCTCTGCAGCCTGGAGAAGGCTTCCAGGAGAGCTTGGAGTGGCCTTGCAGGATCTGAAGGGGGCTGCAGGAAGGCTGGGAAGGGACTATTGACAAGGGCTTGGAATGGCAGGACAAGGGGAATGGGTTTGAAGTGGCAGAGGGGAGATTGAAACTGGATGTGAGGAATGAGTTGTTGGCACTGAGGGTGGCGAGAAACTGGCACTGGTTGCCCAGGGAGGTGTCCAAGGCCAGGTTGAATCCAGTTCCCAGAACCCGGCTCCTGAATCCAATTCTCATCTGCTGCTGAGTCCAGTCTAGTACCTGCCCAGTGCCTGCCCCCAGCATCAGTGGTGCCAATGCTGCCCTCAGTGCCCTCAGGGCTTGGGTTCCACACTGCTTTGTGTCTCTGTGTCTCTATCCCACGGCACTGTTCTTGTTCCATCCCAGCTGGTTCAGTTCCCTTCCCACCCCATCAGGCTCTCTCCCTTCTCCCCTTTGGGAGGCAGAGGAGGCCACAGAGAGCCTCTGGCACTCATCCAGTGCCCAGCCCAGCTGTAGCCATCGACAGCTTTTCAGAAAGAGGCTTTGAGCATTCACTGCCTGCTCCAAGCTGCCAGAGCAGAGCTGCCACTGAGCCCTCCTCACACACAGACACTGCCCTGGCCCTGCTCACCACCTGTGGTGCTTGCAAGGCCCAGCAGAAGCAGAGCCTCAACCACAAGACTCAGCCCTTCTTTTCCACAGGACCCCACTCATTCAGTGCCCAGTCCAGCCCTGCCCCTTGGCACTTACAAAGCCAAGCTGGGCAGGACCCACGGGAGCCCAGGGCCCCCCCCTTTACCTTTTGATTCCTCTCACGAGCAGGGAGGCCCAGGGCTGGTGCATGCTGAGGCACCAACCCTCATCAGAGATCTCCTGCAGCTCTCGATCCTGGATCCGCAGCCTGCTGCGCTCTGAGCCAGGCTGCCTGCCAGCCCCTGGGCACTGCCCCTTCCTCAGGGGCACCAAACCAGTCTGCTCCACCCACTGCAGAGCATTCAAAAGACACAAGGACAAGGTCAGCAGTTCTCCGAGTGCAAAGTGCAGCTCTTCCCCACCCAAACACAAAGGCTCCGAGTGGGAGCTCTCCTTGGCCAACTCATGGCGCTTCCATGCCAGGCACTGGCAGCAGAAACAGCACAGCCATGACCTGCTCTGGGCACCACTTCCTGCCTGTGTGGCACAGCAAAACTCTGGAGCCCTCAGCGTGAACAAGGACCTGTTGGGCAGGGTTAGGGGAGGGCACAGCAGGGCTGGAAGGGCTCTGCTGTGGGAACATGCTGGCAGAGTTGGAGTTACTGAGCCTGGAGAGGAGAGGGCTTCAGGGAGACCTTCTGGTGGCCTCTGAGTACTTCAAGAGGTGCTCAGAGAGCTGGGGACAGAGTTTTGAGCAGGGGCTGTGAGGACAGGGCAAGGGGGGGTGGTTTGAACTGACAGAGGAAGACTCAGCCTGGAGAGAAGGGAGAAGGTTGACCCTGAGGGTGCTGAGAGCCTGGCCCAGGTTGCCCATGGAGGTGGGAGCTGCCCCATGTCTGGCACCATGGCAGCTCAGGTTGGGGTTTGGGGCCTGGGGCTGTGAGCAGCCTGCTCTGGTTGGGGTTGTCCCTGCTGGCTGCAGGAGGTTGGACCTCTGAAGGTCTCCTCCAACTCCACCCAGCCTGCGACTCTGTGGGTCCCTGTGGGGGTCTCAGAGCACTGCCAGCTCAATGCAGTTTTCACAACACATTCCCAGCCCCCAGAGCTGGGAATCATCACCCTCCAGATGCTCCCTGTCCACCAGGATTCCAGTGCAGTCAGACACTGGATTTGCAAGTGTGGTGTAAAAAGGCTTCACACACCCAGCTGGGAGTGACACAGGCTCCTGGAGAGGAGGCAGGAGGCTGAAACACACAGAAGCCAAACCTGCCAGGAGCAGGGAGCAGGCCAGGGCCTGGGCAAACCCTCCCTCAGAGGGCTAATGAGGAGCTCTCAGGCAGGGCTGCGCAAGGAGCTGCCACAAACTGGCATCTGCAGTTGTGCCACAGTTAGCCACGGGTCTAGGATAAACCACTGCAGCCACACTGACCAAAGGAGCAGGCTGGAGAAGATGAGGATTGAGCAGCCCCTCAGAACTGCCTGGCTCAGGGCTCCTGGCTGGTTGGCTGAGGCTGCCGGAGTGGATGGCTTCGATGGTTTCATCCAGCCTGCAGGGACAAAGAGCAGCAGTCAAAGCTCCCTGCCCTGCCCCAGCACTGCCTCCCCTCGCCCAGGGCCTCGCCGCACAACCCAGGGCCTCGCCGCACAACCCAGGGCCTCGCCGCACGCTCCACGCCCTCGCCGCATGCCCCATGCCCTCACCACACATTCCACACCCTCGCCGCACGCCCCAGGGCCTCACCGCACGCCCCAAGCCCTCGCCGCACACCCCAGGGCCTCGCCGCACGCCCCACGCCCTCGCCACANCAAGCCCTCGTTGCACACCCCAGGCCCTCACCCACACCCCAGGCCCTCGCCAGCCACACAAAGCCCTCACCACACACCCCAGACCCTTACCAGCCACACCAAGCCCCCGCCAGCCACCCCAGGCCCTCGCCGCACACCCCAGGCCCTCACCGCACACCCCAGCTTTATCCTAGGTATCCTGGCATACCTCAGGCAGGTTGCCTATGGGGAGGGTGCCAGCCAAGCCAGCTCTCTGGAGGGCATCTGCCGTCAGCCAGAGGCACCCCCCAGGGCAGAACCAAACCAAACCATGACCTCATGGCTGAGGTGCCCTTCAAGACCCACTCTTGCCCAGATGCCCTTACTCCTGCTCTCCAGGAGGCTGTCAGGCTGCCCTCCAGCAGAGGGCACTCACCTGCTGTGGTACTCTGCCATGTTGCTGCCCTCCAGCACCCGCCTGCCGGCGAAGTCGAGGGTGATGGTGTGGGCGCAGCGTGAGGCATGGCGCAGCTCCCGCAGTTGCTGCTCCCGCAGCTGCAGCGCCTCCCGCTCCTGCTTCGACAGCCACTGGTTGGAGTCGGTGGAGAAGTAATCGCACTCATCATCGATCACCTGGGTGCGCCGCACGCTGCCAACAGCACCGGCAGGGCATCAGCGCTGCAGGGCACTGCCTGCTGCAGGGCACTGCCTGCCCAGCGCCTCCCTCCCGTCCCCTGCCTGCCACAGAGCCACAGGGACACAGGGGCCACAGAAACAGTCGGGGTTGGAAGGGACCACAAGGCTCAGCCAGCTCCAACCCCCCTGCCATGCCCAGGGACACCTCACACCAGATCAGGCTGCCCACAGCCTCATCCAGCCTGGCCTTAAACACCTCCTGGGATGAGGCTTCCACCACCTCCCTGAGCAACCCCTGCCAGGCTCTCGCCACTCTCATGGTGTAAAACTGCTTCCTCACCTCCAGTCTGACTCTCCTCACCTCCAGCTTTGCTCCATCCCCCCCACTCCTATCTTTACCTGACAGCCTAAAAAGTCCCTCCCCAGCTTTCTTGTAGCCCCCTTCAGATCCTGCAAGACCACTCTAAGGTCCCTGGGAGCCTTCTCCTCTCCAGCCTGCACAGCCCCAACTCCCTCAGTCTCTCCTCACAGCAGAGCAGCTCCAGCCCTCAGCTCATCCTCGTGTCCCTGCTCTGACACCTTCCAGCCCCTCCACATCCCTCTTTTCCCAGGGGCTCCAGCACTGGGGGCAGTACTCCAGGTTGCTGTTAGGCTGCCAGGGACTTGATATTCTTTCCCAAGAGCTTCTCACCTTGTCCTGTCGAACTCCAGTAGCTTGTCCTTGTGTTTGACAGCCACCTCCAGGCCTGCCTTCAGCCGTGCTTCCTCCCGGGGCAGGAGGTCTTTGCTTATGGCATCCAAATTGCCTGAGCTCTCAGCACCTGGGATGGAGAACAAAGCACAGCTCAGCACTCAGCTGTTTCAAGCCCAGCCCTGCAGAAATGACACCAAACCAGATGCCAACCAAGGCACCAAGAGAAGAGTTTCACACCAAGATCAGTCCCAGGCACTGATAGAGGTTGGGCAGTGCCTGGCCTGAGAGCAGCCCTGAGGAAAAGGCCTTGGGGTGCTGGTGGAGGAGAAGCTCAACCTGAAGCAGCAGTGGGCACTGCCAGCTCAGATGGTGCAGCCCAGGCTCATGGTTGGCAAGAGCAGTGTGGGCAGAGGGCAAGGGAGGGGATTCTGTCCCTCTGCTGAGACCACACCTGGGGCACTGTGCCCAGTTCTGGGCTGCTGGAAGGTGTCCAGAGAAGGGCCAAGAGTATGCTCAGAGGGCTGGAGCTGCTCTGCTGTGAGGCCAGGCTGAGAGAGTTGGGGCTGCTCAGGCTGGAGAGGAGAAGGCTCTGAGTAGAACTTACTGTGGCCTTCCAGGGTCTGAAGGGGGCTACAAGAAAGCTGGGGAGGGACTTTTTAGGCTGTCAGGGAGTGACAGGCTGAGAGTTGAAGCTCAACAAGGGCAAGGGCAGAGGCTGGCACCTGGGAAAGAACAACCCCAGGGAGCAGTACAGGTTGGGGACTGAGCTGCTGGAGAGCAGTGAAGGGGCAAAGGCCCTGGGGGTCCTGGTGGGTGGGAGGGTGCCCAGGAGCCAGCAGTGTGCTCTGGTGGCCAGGAGGGCCAAGGGCATCCTGGGGTGGGTTAGAAGGGCTGTGGTGAGTAGGTCAGAAAGGTTCTCCTGCCCCTCTGCACTGCCCTGGGGAGGCCACATCTGGAGTACTGAGTCCAGTTCTGGGCCCTCAGTTCAAGAAGGACCTCAGGGAACTGCTGGAGAGAGTCCAGGCCAGAGCCACAAGGATGCTGCAGGCAGTGGAGCAGCTCTGTTAGGAGCAGAGCCTGAGGCAGCTGGGGCTGTGCTGCTGGGAGATGAGTCTGAGGGGGACCTCATTCATGGTTAGAAAGATGTAAAGGTGAGTGCCAGGAGGCTGGAGCCAGGCTCTGCTGGGTGGTGCCCAGCAACAGCACAAGGGGCAGCAGTGGAAGCTGAGGCATAGGAAGATCCATGGAAACATGAGTAGGATTTTTTTACTCTGTGAGGGTGACAGAGCCCTGGAACAGTCTGTCCAGGGGGGCTGTGGAGTCTCCCTCTCTGGAGATACTCAAGACCTGCCTGGATGTGTTCCTGTGTGACCTGCTCTGGGTGCTCCTGCTCTAGCAGGGGGTTGGACTGGATGAGTTCTGGAGGTGCCTTCCAGCCTCTGACATTCTGTGATTTCCCCTCCTAGGACAAAGCTCTCACCACATTCCAGCCACCCCCTGCAGGGATAATCCCTGCTCCCTCCATGGAGGTGTTCAAGGCCAGGTTGGACAAGGCCTTGAGTGACCTGTACTAGTGGGAGGTGTCTCTGCCTATGGCAGGGGGTTGGAACTGGATGATCCTTGAGGTCACTTCCAACATTACCATTCTATGACTCTATAATGCACAATGCAGGTCCTGGTAGGGGCAGAAGGGAAGGGCAAGAGCACAGGAGAGGGGAGGGCAAGAGCACAGGAGAGGGGAGGGCAAGAGCACAGGAGAGGGGAGGGCAAGAGCACAGGAGAGGGGAGGGCAAGAGCACAGGAGAGGGGAGGGCAAGAGCACAGGAGAGGGGAGGGCAAGAGCACAGGAGAGGGGAGGGCAAGAGCACAGGAGAGGGGAGGGCAAGAGCACAGGAGAGGGGAGGGCAAGAGCACAGGAGAGGGGAGGGCAAGAGCACAGGAGAGGGGAGGGCAAGAGCACAGGAGAGGGGAGGGCAAGAGCACAGGAGAGGGGAGGGCAAGAGCACAGGAGAGGGGAGGGCAAGAGCACAGGAGAGGGGAGGGCAAGAGCACAGGAGAGGGGAGGGCAAGAGCACAGGAGAGGGGAGGGCAAGAGCACAGGAGAGGGGAGGGCAAGAGCACAGGGAAGAAAAGGAGATCCTAAAGCACATCAGGATCTCTAAGGGCAAGATCCCAGGCTCACTGTGACCAGTTGCTGCTCCCAAGGAATTCCAGCACCTCCTAACAGCTCTAAAGAGACCCCAGAGTAAACACTTCCCCAGCTCCCTTTCACCCAGGACCCCTGGGTGATCTTGGCTGCATGGCAGCCAAACCCACACAGCCTCACCACGCCCTTGGCTCTGCTGGGAGACCTCCTGCTCTGCCCTCTTGCTTGCCTTGGCTCTGCTCATGCCTTTAGATCCAGAGGTAAGTGTCAGACAAGAGGCAGAAGCAATCATTGACCTCCACCAGCAGGAGAGCAGCAGAGCCAGCACAGCAGCTGGCAGTGCCACAAGACATGCTCCAGGTAAGACAATGAGCTCTGCAGGGGGCACCAATGTGCCCTTCTGACACCTTGGGGTGCAGTAAGAAGAGTGTGGCCAGCAGGTCAAGGGAGGTTCCCCTCCTGCTCTGCTCTGCTCTGCCCTGGTGAGGCCACAGCTGGAGTCCTGTGCCCAGTTCTGGGCTCCCCTGTGCAAGGACAGGGACCTGCTGGAGAGGGCACAGCCAAGGGCTGCAGAGCTGCTGAGGGCACTGGAACAGCTCTGAGGAGGAAAGGCTGAATTTGGGCTGTTCAGGCTGGAGAGGAGCAGCTTGAGGGGGACCTAAGCAACGCTGATCAACACTTGGAGGGTGGCTGTCAGCAGGGTGTGCCTGGTGGTGCCCAGGGACAGGCTGAGGGGCAGTGGGCACAGACTGGAGCATCAGAAGTTCCAGCTTTAGGTGAAGAGGTGCTGGAGAGTGCTGAGTGCTGGAGGCCTGGAGCAGGCTGCCCAGAAAAGTGCTGGAGTCTGCATCTCTGGAGGCATCCAAACCTGCCTGGAGGTGTTCCTGTGGTCACTGCTAGAGCTGACCCTGCCCTGGCATGGGGCCTGGACTGGATGATCTCTGGAGGTCCCCTCCAGCCCCTGCCCTCTGTGGCTCTGTAACCAGTGGGACTCAAACCCCCCGAGCTGTGTGAGTGCTGCTGACCTGCCATGAGCTTCTTCAGCAACTTCTGGCTCTTGTTGGAGTCCCTCTGGAGAATGTCCTGCTCCTCCTTGGTGCACACCTAGGGGAAGAGGAGAAAAGGAGGCCTTAGGGAGGGCAGCAGAGGCCTGAGCAGCGCCACAGCAGCGCCCAACGACCTGTCTGAAGCGGCCAAGGGAGCTGCCAGCTCCTGCCCTCTACTGCTGTGCCCCCCGAGACCCCCAAAAGCTCATTCTCTGCTAGAAGCAATCCCTGAGAAAGGTCCAGTTGGGGCCTGCTGGGCTCTGGGGTGGGCAAACTGCTGAGGGACCCCCAGGGACGAGACAGGATGGGAACCTCCACAGGCAATGAACAGCACTGAACAGTGAGCTCCTCACTGGTTGCCAGGGCCACTGGGTCACACCGACACTGCGTCACAGCGACACGCGGACACGCCGACACCACCTCACAGCGACACGCGGACACACCGACACCGCCTCACAGCGACACGCGGTCACACCGACACCGCGTCACAGCGACACGCGGTCACGTCGACACCGCATCACAGCGACACGCAGTCACGTCGACACCGCATCACAGCGACACGCAGTCACGTCGACACCGCATCACAGCGACACGCAGTCACGTCGACACCGCATCACAGCGACACGCAGTCACGTCGACACCGCATCACAGCGACACGCAGTCACGTCGACACCGCATCACAGCGACACGCAGTCACGTCGACACCGCATCACAGCGACACGCAGTCACGTCGACACCGCATCACAGCGACACGCAGTCACGTCGACACCGCATCACAGCGACACGCAGTCACGTCGACACCGCATCACAGCGACACGCAGTCACGTCGACACCGCATCACAGCGACACGCAGTCACGTCGACACCGCATCACAGCGACACGCAGTCACGTCGACACCGCATCACAGCGACACGCAGTCACGTCGACACCGCATCACAGCGACACGCAGTCACGTCGACACCGCATCACAGCGACACGCAGTCACGTCGACACCGCATCACAGCGACACGCAGTCACGTCGACACCGCATCACAGCGACACGCAGTCACGTCGACACCGCATCACAGCGACACGCAGTCACGTCGACACCGCATCACAGCGACACGCAGTCACGTCGACACCGCATCACAGCGACACGCAGTCACGTCGACACCGCATCACAGCGACACGCAGTCACGTCGACACCGCATCACAGCGACACGCAGTCACGTCGACACCGCATCACAGCGACACGCAGTCACGTCGACACCGCATCACAGCGACACGCAGTCACGTCGACACCGCATCACAGCGACACGCAGTCACGTCGACACCGCATCACAGCGACACGCAGTCACGTCGACACCGCATCACAGCGACACGCAGTCACGTCGACACCGCATCACAGCGACACGCAGTCACGTCGACACCGCATCACAGCGACACGCAGTCACGTCGACACCGCATCACAGCGACACGCAGTCACGTCGACACCGCATCACAGCGACACGCAGTCACGTCGACACCGCATCACAGCGACACGCAGTCACGTCGACACCGCATCACAGCGACACGCAGTCACGTCGACACCGCATCACAGCGACACGCAGTCACGTCGACACCGCATCACAGCGACACCACATCACAGCAACACTGTGTCACTGTCTCACAGCGACATGCAGTCACACCGACACCGTGTCACACCGACACTGCGTCACACCGACACGCGGACTCACCGACACCGCGTCACTGTCTCACAGTGACATGTGGTCACATCGACACCGCGTCACAGCGACACGCGGTCACGTCGACACCGCATCACAGCGACACCACATCACAGCAACACTGTGTCACTGTCTCACAGCGACATGCAGTCACACTGACACCGTGTCACGTTGACTCGCGGTCACACCGACACCGCGTCACACCGACACGTGGACACACCGACACCGCATCACAGCGACACACGGTTACACCGACACACAGACACACCGACACGACATCACAGCAACACCATGTCACAGGGCCACTAGGGACACCACATCAAAGCGACACCGTGTCACAGCAACATGTGGTCACACTGACACCGCGTCACACCGACACCGCGTCACCGCCTCACAGCGACACGCAGTAACACTGACACCGCATCATGCTGACACGCAGTCACAGCGACACCGTATCACACCGACACGCCATCACAGCGACACGTCACAGTGACACGCTGTCACACCAATACGCAGACACACTGACAACGGGTAGCCAGCCAGGGCAGGTGACACAGCATTGCTTCCAGATAGGGCTTGAAAGTCTCCAGAAGATAATAGCAGGCTCCGGAGCCAGGCCGGGGGCCAGAGGAGCCCAGCAGGCTCCGGAGCCAGGCCGGGGGCCAGAGGAGCCCAGCAGGCTCCGGAGCCAGGCCGGGGGCCAGAGGAGCCCAGCAGGCTCCGGAGCCAGGCCGGGGGCCAGAGGAGCCCAGCAGGCTCCGGAGCCAGGCCGGGGGCCAGAGGAGCCCAGCAGGCTCCGGAGCCAGGCCAGGCTGTCTCCTGGCCATGTTTAGAGCCCAGAATGCTCTGGTGCTGGCTGACCCCAGCAGGCTGAGCCCCGCAGGCTGGCGCAGGGTGGTGCACGCCGCTGGGTACTGACCAGAGCGCCGCAGAAGAGGCAGGGCCCGGAGCCTTCCTGCTGGCAGGCGATGCGGCCACAGACCAGGCAGTTGTTGATCAGCCTGTGGCGCTGGCCCAGGCACTCACAGGGGTGCCTGCCCGGCAGCAGCACTGCCAGCCTGTCCTGCCCCTCCTTGCTGTACAGGCTGACGAACTTGGCCTTCTTCTTGGAGCTGCTGCTGCTGCTGCCTCCGCCGGCAGAGCCGACGCCAGCGCCACTCTCCTGCGCCTGGCGAGCACAGAAACAGACACACAGACACGTTAGCACCACAGGGACAAACAGCTTTGTTGGCAGCAGAGCACAGAGCCAGCACCAGGCCCTGAGCAGGCTCAGGGTGCCCTCTTCTGCCTGCCTGCAATGGAATCACAGTCACAAGCTGGCAGCAGCTGTGAGGGACCTCCAGAGATCATCTAGTCCAGCCCCCTCCAGGGCAGGGGCACCCAGGGCAAGGCACCCAGGAACACATCCAGGGGGGGTTTGGAAAGTCTCCAGAGAAGAAGACTCCAGCACGTCTCTGGGTAGCCTGCTCCAGGCCTCCCACACCCTCACAGGGACAAAATTTCCCCTCCTGTGTCACCTCTTCTGCTCCAGCTGGCACCCAGTGCCCCTTGTGCTGCCCTTGGTCAACCCTGAGCAGAGCCTGGCTGGCTCCTCCCCACACTGCCCTGCACATCTCTATCAGCAGGGCTGAGGGCAGCCCTCAGGCTCTTCTTTGAATGCCACCAACAGAGCTGCTCAGCTGAGTTGGCCCTTTGCAGGGTAACCTTTGCTGCTCTGCTCAGGTGTATGTGCCAGGATGCTGCCAGCCCTCCAGTCCTGCAGGTACAGCTCAGGGCTGCTCAACAGCTTCACACAGCAGCTCAGCTACTACCAGAGGGCTTTTTAGTCACAGAATAGTCAGGTTGGAAGGGACCCTCCAACCTGCTGTAGGCACAAACACACAGTGATAGAATTAGAGAACTGTTTGGCCTAGAAAAGCCCTCCCAGCCCACTCAGCCCAGCAGCAGCTCAGCACCACCATGTGCCATGGCCACATGGTTCTGGAACACCTCCAGCCATGGGCACTCCACCACCTCCCTGGGCAGTCTCTGCCAAGCCCTGACCACTCTGGCACCAAAGACATTTTGCCTCTTCTCTAACCTAGCCCTCCCCTGGCACAGTCCCAGGCCAGTTCCTCTCCTTCCATGCCCTGAGCCTGGGCAGCAGAGCCCAAGCCCAGCTCCCTGCAGCCTCCTCTCAGGGAGCTGCAGACAGCAATGAGCTCTGCCCTCAGCCTCCTCTGCTCCACACCAACCCCCCCCAGCTGCCTCAGCTGCTCCTCCCCAGCCCTGTTCTTCACACCCTGTCCCAGATTCTTTGCCCTTCTCTGCCCTTCCCTTGGAGGGAGCAGAGGCCAGCAGCAGCAGGGTGAGGTGGGCAGTGGAGGACTTTGCTGGTGCAGTTGTCCTGGGAAACCTGGCAAGGTCCAACCACCAACCCCCAGGAAACAATGAACAGCTCTCCCCTCAGCCTTCTCTTCTCCACACCAACCTTCCCCAGCTCCCTCAGCTGCTCCTCCTCAGCCCTGTTCTCCAGACCCTGCCCCAGCTTTGGTGCCCTTCTGTGGACCTGCTCCAACACTCAGTGTCCCTCTGGCAGTGAGTACCCCAGAGATGAAGCCAGGACTGAAGGTGCAACCTCGCTTCCCTCACTCTGACACTACTCACCCCACAGTGTGGGCTGTGCCCACAGTCAGCTCTGAACAGCCTCCCCCTCACTGCCCCCAGGGAGGGCACAGGGCTTGCTGCAGGTGGAGCTGGCACTCACCTTGGCCAAGTCGAGAGGGGTTTTGACTTCGTCGCCCTGGGCGCTGGGCTCGGCCTGCGCGGGCAGCTCCTGCTTGTTGCGCCCTTTGCGTTTGGCCTTCTTGGTTTGCTCTGCACCCCGAGGCACCTCTGCTGTCTCTGCAAGTGAGAGGGGACCAGACAAGGCTGGGGCACTGCAGCAGGAAAAACACAGCCCTCGGCTCTCACCTGGGGCATGAAGCTTTGTGCTGTCACCACGAGGAGAAACAGAGCCACTCATGGTGCTCATGGCACCTGGGCAAGCAGCTGGGCTGAGGTCCTCACCACAAAGCAAAGGCTTTAACTAGAAAGCAGCCCTGTGGAACAGGACTTGGCAGTGCTGATGGACAAGCAGCTGCACATGAGCAGGCAGCCCAAGCTGCAGCAAAACCAGCGTGGACAGCAGAGCCAGAGTGGGGATACTGCCCCTCTGCTCTGCTCTGGGGAGACCTCATCTGCAGTGCTGTGTGCAGGGATGGGACCCTCAGCACAGGAAGGACATGGAGCTGAGGGAGAGGAGCCAGAGGAGGCCATGGAAATGATCAGAGGGTTGAAGCAGCTCTACTGTGGGGACAGGCTGAGGGAGCTGGGGGGGTGCAGCCTGCAGAGGAGAAGGCTCCAGGCAGAGCTCAGAGCTGCTGCCAGTGCCTGCAGGGGCTCAGAGCAGGCTGCAGAGGGACTGTGCCCAAAGGCCTGCAGGGACAGCACCAGGGGCAGTGGTTTGGAATGAGAGCAGAGCAGATGGAGGNCAGCCCATTCCATTCTCTGCTTCTGCAACACAGGTCCAGAACACAACCCCCAGGAAAGCTCCAGGTTCACCCAGCTCAGGGCAGATGGAGGTCTGAGGCAGGTTGCCCAGAGAGGTTGTGCAGTCTCCTTCTCTGCAGAGATTCCAAACCCAGCTGGATGCAATCCTGGGCTACCTGATCCAGGCACAGCTGCTTTAGCAGGGGCTTGGGCTTGATGATCTCCAGAGGTCCCTTCCAGCCCTCACCACACTGGAGCTGGGTGATTCTGTGACCTTTCAGATGTCCCTTCTGAGTGCAGGGGTTGGGGAGGGTGAGCCTTGGAGGTCCCTGCCAGCCCAGCCCACTCTGTGATCCCTCCCTTCCCACAGCACTGACCCTCCTTTTTCCAGTAGACAGGCAGAGGGTCGGGTGGCAGCTGCGAGGCCTGGCGCCAGCGTGCCAGCAGCTCCTCCACGAAGTGACTCTTGGTGCCCTCAGTGCCCTGCAGGAGGTCGATGAGGTACTCCCGGATCTCCTCCTCCTTCCTGATGGACAGGATGTACCTGCAGGGAGGGGGCAGAAAAACAGCTAAGGGGGCTGCTCTTCTCAGGGTCTCCTCACACAGCTATGCAGCTGCCTCTTCACATCAGGCTTCTGCAGACATCATGGGCAGGGATGGGGTTAGGAGACAACTTCTGAGGCAGGCACTTGTAGGGCTTAATGTAACAGAAGGCATCACAGAGTCATGGAACCACAGAACAGGTTGGGCTGGAAAGGACCTCAGAGATCAGCCAGTGCCAACCCCCTGCCATGGGCAGGGACAGCTCCCCCCAGCCCAGGCTGCTCAAGGCATTCCTAGAATGAGTTGGGTTGGAACAGACCTTGAAGAGCAGCTGGTGCCAAGCCCCTGCCACGGGCACAGCTATGGACATGGAACTAAATGATCTCAAACCTTCCACCAGCCCAGGGTGCTCAGGGCACTCCTAGAATGAGTTGGGTTGGAAGGGACCTTGAAGAGTAGCCAGTGCCAAGCCCCTGCCATGGGCACAACCATGGCAAGATGGGAAAGGCAGCAGCCAAACCTCCCCTCCTGGGCTCAGCAGCCACCAGCAGAGCCTGGCAGGCTTGGACCACTCCACAGCAGCAACTTTCACCTCCAGGTGAGCCACCAAAACCCCAAGTGGCTGCAGAGTGCTGAGAGCTCTCCTGCTTCCATGCTCCAGATGCTGAGGCCTGCAAGAGCTGAGGCCTGCAACCAGCCCAGGGTGCTCAAGGCCCTCACAGAATGAGTTGGCTTGGAAGGGACCTTGAAGAGCAGCTGGTGCCAAGATGGTTTAGCCCATGGCAGGGGGCTTGGAACCAG
>VWZE01015270.1:0-23971 GCA_013396675.1 Eubucco bourcierii | reverse complement strand
TTAACTCCAGCCAGAGGTATTTTAATTACTGCTCTGAGCTATAATCTGAACACCTCCAGGGAGGGAGCAGCCACAACCTCCCTGGGCAACCTGTGCCAGTGTCTCACCACTCTCACTGCAAACAACTTCCTCCTAACATCCACTTTCAATCTCCCCTCTGCCAGTTCAAACCCATTCCCCTTGTCCTGGCATTGCAAGACCTTGCCAATAGTCGCTCCCCAGTCTTCCTGTAGCCCCCTTCAGATATCAAAGATCACATTGGGTGATTCTGTGCTCCACAACCTCCCTGGGCAACCTGTGCCAGTGCCTCACCACCCTCACTGCAAACAACTTCCTCCTAACATCCACTTTCAATCTCCCCTTTGCCACTTCAAACCCATAATGGCTGTACTGCTGTTAGGTTGATGCTTGGACTGGATGATCTTAAAGGTCTTATCCAACCTAAGCAGTTCCATGATTCTGTGATCTTCCAGTCATGGAGATGCCACTTGTTCACTGACTGGCTGGCAGATTTCATGGCAAGTGTGCTTGTTCACTGGAAATTGTGCCTGTTGCCTAAGTGACCAATAATCCTCCTGAAGACTGCAAAAGAAGTTGCCAAGGTGCCAAGGGACTCTGTTTAGAAATGAGAAATATTTGACAGTGGAAAAATATGTGTTTGTAGTGCTGTTTGGTTCATTTTTATTTTTTTTTTCCCAGGGAGAGCTGAAATCACAGAAGGCAGGCAGAGATCACTAAAACTCTTTTGCACATAGATTAACTTGTAATTCACTTACTCATGCCTGTGGGAATACAGCTTCTCAGACCAGCTTCCTTCAGCAGTAATGTGGTTTATGCTTCTGCTCTTGTGTTTTAATAAAAGTCATGAGATTAAAAATTTTCCCTGGTGACTGCTATCCTAGAGCTGGAATGGAAGAAAATGGATCATCTACAGTAGCTAGAAAGCACAGGCACTGGATTTTCAGGAGAGAGACATCAGTGGTTATGTGACATAGCTTCTCCTGGGATATACTAATCCTACTCAGAAGAATTAGCTCAATTGCTCCTTTGGGACTTGCAAATAATGCACTTTTAAGTGATATGTATTTGCATGGCATTGAGAACAGTGTCACTTATGCTTTTGAGGTGTTCCATAACCTAAACTCTAACCATGGAGAAAATTCTAATCACATTAACACAGCATTATACCAAAGCAGTAACTGTTCTGCAGGAGTAGCAAGGAACTTCATTTTGTTTGGTGTTTGTACAAACTTTGCTCCTGGACTATGAGAATAAGTGCTGGGCATTGGAGTTAGAGAGACAACCCATGAGATTGGGAGGTCACAGCAAATCCCTGCAAGGGGTCTTAAGTTGTTATTCTTTGTGCCCTGAATAACCAAGTAGGTGCTGGAGTCACCATCCCTGGAGGTGTTTGAGAGTCCTGTGGGCATGGCACTCTGGGGCGTGGTTTAATGGTCATGGTGGTCTTAAGTTGAATCATAGAATGGGAAGGTTGGAAGGGACCTCAAGGATCAGCCAGTTCCAACCCCCTGCCATAGGCAGGGACACTTCCCACTAGCACAGGTCACTCAAGGCCTCCTCCAACCTGGCCTTGAACCCCTCCAGGGAGGGAGCAGCCACAACCTCCCTGGGCAACCTGTGCCAGTGTCTCACCACCCTCACTGCAAACAACTTCCTCCTAACATCCAGTTTCAATCTCCCCTCTGCCAGTTCAAACCCATTCCCTTTGTCCTGGCATTACAAGCCCTTGTCAATAGTCCCTCCCCAGCCTTCCTGTAGGCCCCCTTCAGATCCTGGAAGGCCACTCCAAGGTCTCCTGGCAGCCTTCTCTATTCTGCAGAGCCCCAACTCTCTCAGCCTGTCCTCACAGCAGAGCTGCTGCAGCCCTCTCAGCATCTTAGTGGCCTCCTCTAGACTGGCTCCAACACTTCCATGTCCTTCCTGTGCTGGGGGCTCCAGAACTGCACCCAGGACTGCAGGTGGGGTCTGAGGAGAGCTGAGTAGAGGGGCAGAATCCCCTCCCTTGCCCTGCTGCCCACACTGCTCTTGCTGCAGCCCAGCACACAGTTGTTGCCTGGGCTGCACTCACACTGCAGGCTCATGTTGAGTTTTTCATCACCCCAGACCCCCAGGACCTGTTCCTCAGGGCTGCTCTCAGCCATTCACCACCCAAACAGTTGGACAGTTGAACTCAATGATCTTAGAGGTTTTTTCAATCAAAACAGTTCTGTGTTTCTATGTAAATCATGCAAAATTCTTTTCTCTCAAGTATGTCAACAGGCTACCCAAGGAGGTGGTGGCATCACCATCTCTGGAGGTGTTCAAGATACATGTAGACAGGGAACTTGAGGACATGATTAGGGGGTGTGCTAGTGTTGGGTTGGCAGCTGGATTTGATGATCTTAGAGTTTTTCTCCAACTTTAATGATTCCATGATTTTTATTGCAAGCCAAAGCCTGTATCTTGATGATCTTAAAGGTCTTTTCCAGGCAACATGGTCCTGTGATTCTCATTTTTATAACAGTAGCAGCAGCAGTATCTTGCCCTTCTCTCAGTGCCTCTGCTGCTTTGCTTGTAGAGTAGTGCCATAATTTCCAATAACAAGAAGAGCTACTTAGTGTGAGCAAGTGAGGATGGACCCTCAGAATCACAGAATCATTATAGTTGGAAAAGACCTCTCAGATCATCAATTCCAACCTTCCACCCAGCACCTCCATGTCCATTAGACCATGTCCCAAAGCATTAGGCCTACTCATTTTGAAAACACCTACAGGGATGGACTCCACCACCTCCCTGGGCATCCTGTTCCAAAGCCTGACCACCCCCTGGGCAGCCTGTTCCAAAGCCTGACCACCCCTTGGGCAGCCTGTTCCAAAGCCTGACCACCCCTTGGGCAGCCTGTTCCAAAGCCTGACCACCCCTTGGGCAGCCTGTTCCAAAGCCTGACCACCCCTTGGGCAGCCTGTTCCAAAGCCTGACCACCCCTTGGGCAGCCTGTTCCAAAGCCTGACCACCCCTTGGGCAGCCTGTTCCAAAGCCTGACCACCCCTTGGGCAGCCTGTTCCAAAGCCTGACCACCCCTTGGGCAGCCTGTTCCAAAGCCTGACCACCCCTTGGGCAGCCTGTTCCAAAGCCTGACCACCCCTTGGGCAGCCTGTTCCAAAGCCTGACCACCCCTTGGGCAGCCTGTTCCAAAGCCTGACCACCCCTTGGGCAGCCTGTTCCAAAGCCTGACCACCCCTTGGGCAGCCTGTTCCAAAGCCTGACCACCCCTTGGGCAGCCTGTTCCAAAGCCTGACCACCCCTTGGGCAGCCTGTTCCAAAGCCTGACCACCCCTTGGGCAGCCTGTTCCAAAGCCTGACCACCCCTTGGGCAGCCTGTTCCAAAGCCTGACCACCCCTTGGGCAGCCTGTTCCAAAGCCTGACCACCCCTTGGGCAGCCTGTTCCAAAGCCTGACCACCCCTTGGGCAGCCTGTTCCAAAGCCTGACCACCCCTTGGGCAGCCTGTTCCAAAGCCTGACCACCCCTTGGGCAGCCTGTTCCAAAGCCTGACCACCCCTTGGGCAGCCTGTTCCAAAGCCTGACCACCCCTTGGGCAGCCTGTTCCAAAGCCTGACCACCCCTTGGGCAGCCTGTTCCAAAGCCTGACCACCCCTTGGGCAGCCTGTTCCAAAGCCTGACCACCCCTTGGGCAGCCTGTTCCAAAGCCTGACCACCCCTTGGGCAGCCTGTTCCAAAGCCTGACCACCCCTTGGGCAGCCTGTTCCAAAGCCTGACCACCCCTTGGGCAGCCTGTTCCAAAGCCTGACCACCCCTTGGGCAGCCTGTTCCAAAGCCTGACCACCCCTTGGGCAGCCTGTTCCAAAGCCTGACCACCCCTTGGGCAGCCTGTTCCAAAGCCTGACCACCCCTTGGGCAGCCTGTTCCAAAGCCTGACCACCCCTTGGGCAGCCTGTTCCAAAGCCTGACCACCCCTTGGGCAGCCTGTTCCAAAGCCTGACCACCCCTTGGGCAGCCTGTTCCAAAGCCTGACCACCCCTTGGGCAGCCTGTTCCAAAGCCTGACCACCCCTTGGGCAGCCTGTTCCAAAGCCTGACCACCCCTTGGGCAGCCTGTTCCAAAGCCTGACCACCCCTTGGGCAGCCTGTTCCAAAGCCTGACCACCCCTTGGGCAGCCTGTTCCAAAGCCTGACCACCCCTTGGGCAGCCTGTTCCAAAGCCTGACCACCCCTTGGGCAGCCTGTTCCAAAGCCTGACCACCCCTTGGGCAGCCTGTTCCAAAGCCTGACCACCCCTTGGGCAGCCTGTTCCAAAGCCTGACCACCCCTTGGGCAGCCTGTTCCAAAGCCTGACCACCCCTTGGGCATCCTGTTCCAAAGCCTGACCACTCTTACAAGAAAGAAATTCTCCTAATATCCAACCTGAACCTCCCCTGGTGCAGGCCATTACCTCTTACCAGCTGTTAATTACTTGGGAGAAGAGGCCAACACCAGCTTCACTACAACCTCCTTTCATTCTTACTTATTGACCTGCTCTGACAGCTACATACCTGAGCATTGCTATGGAAGGCCAAGTGAAAAACAGACTGAGGGATGCACACACTTGAGTGTATTTCATGAGAGAGCAGGCAGAACAAGACAGAGGAGATGCTCTCCTCCTGTAGGGTAGATGAGTCAGGCTGTTTAAAACAATGTAGTACTCTCTGCCTTAAGTAACAAGCAACAACACCCAATTTAACAAGCTTTGCTTTACTGTAGGAAGGTTAATTACTTTTCAGAACGTATTCAATACAAAATTTCTCAAGCTGATTGCTTCAGCTGAAAGTCAAATGTGTTATGTCCTACCCACTTGAGCAGATACTGCTATCTTGCCGCTGCATTTCCCTCTGCTCCGTGACATGTGCTGAAAAAATATTTAATGAGCTGCTGCATTTTGCATCTGTGTAAATAACCTTGGTGTGAGCATGCATCACAGATGATCAATGTGGCTTCCCCAGTGCTGCAAACACTCAGCAGTTTTGACTGCATGAGCTGCTTGAGGGTGCTGTGAGGAGATGGAGATTTAGAGTGGATTCTGTTGTGGTTTATATTGATTTAAGCTTGGCTTGCTACACACAGTCACAGAATCAAAGAATTAACCAGGTTGGAAAAGACCTTCGAGATCATCCAACCCAACCTAGCACCCAACACTAATTAACTAACCCATGGCACTAAGTGCCTCATGCAGCCTCCTCTTAAACACCCCCAGGGATGGGGACTGCAACACCTCCCTGGGCAGCCCATTCCAATGCCAATCACTCTTGCTGGGAAGAACTTCTTCCTAACATCCAGCCTGAACCTGTCCTGGTGCCACTTGAGGCTGTGTCCCCTTGTTCTGTCTGGCAGCAGAGCCCAGCCCCAGCTGGCTACAACCTCCCTTCAGGTAGCTGTAGAGAGCAATGAGGTCTGCCCTGAGCCTCCTCTTGTGCAGGCTGCACACCCCCAGCTCCCTCAGCCTCTCCTCACAGGGCTGTGCTCCAGGCCCCTCCCCAGCCTTGCTGCCCTTCTCTGGACACCTTCCAGCACCTCAACATCTCTCTTGAATGGAGTGGCCCAGAACTGGACACAGCACTCAAGATGTGGCCTGAGCAGTGCTGAGTACAGGAGCAGAAAGACTGCCCTGGTCCTGCTGGCCACACTGTTTCTGATAAAGGCCACTCTCTTCATCCCTCCTTTCACATCTCCTGCTCCTGTTAACCACCAGTGAGGCTCTGACCCCTCCCCTGGTTCTCATGAGGCACCAGTGGTGCATGGACCTGCAGCTGCAGAGTAAATTGCACCACAGAAGAGACATTACCATGTGGAGGGACAAGCAGGGACTTCACAGTAAGGACAAGGTAGAGTAGGGGCAAAAACCCAAGCATGGGAACTATCAGCCCTGTCACGAACCAAGCTGCCCCAAATTCTGTTCCAGTGACTTTGGGAGGGAAAAAAGGAAAAGGTAAGATTTTTTTGGAAGGTCCTGGCTGACTTTCAAGGCACTACCTGTTGAACAAACAGGTTTGCACCACAGACATCAACAGCCTTTGTAACAAAAAGCCTTCAGTGAGTTTTGAACTATGGTCTGACCACATAATAAGCCCTGAATTTAAAAAGAGAAATTTACAGCATGAACAGGAGTCAGCTACAGTGGAAACATTTCAGGTTTGCAGAGGTTTGTCAGAACTGCTTTTAGCTGGGACTGGTTATTTGGGGGCATTAATCAGGAGCAAAAACAGACAGGACACAATGTGCTATCACTTTGAGCTAGCTCAGCTAAATCATTGAAATAGAGAAGTTCAAGTAATTAAAGCAGTGTGAGACACTTGGAAAACCTTTACCTCCTCCTGGGAAGAAAAAAAAAACAACCCAAACCGGTGTCTTGAGTCATGCTACTGCACCACTGACGTTAGGAGACAAAGTTCATCCTGTTTGTGCCTCAGCTTTGTGTCGAGGGCATCTCACTAATGGCTAAGGCCAATGGCAAGATGTATCTTGAGGTGTGTGCTCTCAAGATTCTACATCTCCCCACAAGGCATAGATTTCAGTTTCTGTGTTGCAAAAAGACAACTGCTTTTGGGAGTTAGTAGAGCAGCAGGCAACCTGCTTGTCAGACAAAGTAAGAGGACGTTGGCTTTGGAGCATGACCTCAGCCTAATCTCCCCCAGGAGCAATAAAATAGCTCAACAAAGCTTCTGTGCCCAGGGCTCTGCTCCCAAGTACCAGGTGATGCCCAGTCAGATGGGAGCTGTCAAGTGAAGAAACCTCCTCTGTCAGAAGCCAGCAGCTAGCAGGCAGCTGCCTCCCCAGCTCTGTCATCTGCCCAGCAAAGTTTGCAATCATTGCAAATTCTCTTTCTGAAAGGGTTTCTGCTGTTCTGCTTGTCACAACTCCGACACGTTAAGGAGGAACAAAGAGCAGGACAGATATGACATAGACCCTAAAGACACACTGCCGTCCAACCCCCCTACAGCTCCAACCCCCCTGGCGAGAGTCCCAAATGCCCAGCAGAGGATACAGCCCCGGCACCTCCTCCCGTAGCCTGCCACTTTTGTGCCACAGCTACGCTGTTAGGTGAGGTTAAAAAAAGCCACCCAGGACTGGCACAGTCGACTTGCTAGAGGGCAGGGATGCCACCCAGAGGGACCTGGACAGGCTGGAGAGTTGGGCCCAGGCCAACCTGATGAAATTCAATAAGGCCAAGTGTAAGGTCCTGCACCTGGGTAGGCACAATCCCAAGCACAAATACAGGCTGGGTGGTGAATGGCTGGAGAGCAGCCCTGAGGAAAGAGACCTTGGAGTCTGGGTTGATGAAAAGCTCAACATGAGCCTGCAGTGTGCACATGCAGCCCAGACAGCCAACCGAGTCCTAGGCTGCATCAAGGGAAGCGTGGCCAGCAGGGCAAGGGAGGGGATTCTGCCACTTTACTCTGCTCCTGTCAGACCCCACCTGGAGTACTGTGTGCAGTTCTGGAGCCCTCAGCACAGGAAGGACATGGAAGTGTTGGAGCGGGTCCAGAGGAGGGCCACAAAGATGATCAGAGGGCTGGAGCAGCTCTCCTATGAGGACAGGCTGAGGGAGTTGGGGCTCTTCAGCCTGGAGAAGAGAAGGCTTCGAGGGGACCTGATAGTAGCCTTCCAGTATCTGAAGGGGGCCTACAGGAAGGCTGGGGAAGGATTATTTACAAGGTCCTGCAATGACAGGACAAGGGGCAATGGGCTTAAACTGGCAGAGGGGAGATTTAGACTGGATGTTAGGAGGAAGTTCTTTTACAGTAAGGGTGGTGAGACACTGGCACAGGTTGCCCAGGGAGGTTGTGGATGCTCCCTCCCTGGAGGTGTTCAAGGCCAGATTGGATGAGGCCTTGAGTAACCTTTATTAGTGGGAGGTGTCCCTGCCTATGGCAGGGGGTTGGAACTGGATGATCCTTGAGGTCCCTTCCAACCTTACCATTCTATGATTCTATGATTCTATGACTGTGAGGCACGAACGGGCGACGAACTGAAGAAATTGGGAGTTGGATGAGGTGCCAAGCACCCTGGTCGGAAATCAAACCAGAATGAACGTCTGTGTCCTGATCGCTCCTGGCAGCAGGCTCGCCGCAGCTCGGCTCGCTGGCTGAAACCCACTGCTGCCACCCGGCGTTGCGGTGCCAGCACTGACCTGCGCTCGCTGGCAGCCAGCACCTGCGCTCTCCAGAGCGGTGTTTACGGCTTCTAGCAGCAGAGAAAAAAGCCATCCCATGGACATGTTTAGGGTGCGTGATTCCAGCTGTCTAAAAACATCGTGTTGCGATGGCCTTAAAGAAACCGCGGGAAACACGGAGGAGTAATTGCGGTCGTTGAGCTGTTGCTGAGAAGATATTGGTAGATTATTTTGTTTAATTGGAGGTGGCATGCAAGTATGTTAAATCCCCACGAAATGAAGGAGGAGGAAGTGCCTAACAGCAGCACACCTCTTTTTCTTTTTCTTTTTTTTTTTTTTTTTCATGGAGGTAATCCACTTTCCTGCCAGGGATTTGCTTCAGCCTCGCTGCTTTGCTAAGCAAAACCTTAATGCCTTTGTTAAAGCCTAGGGAGTGAGCTGCAGGTTGAAAGGCAGGCTGAGAAGAAAAGCATACATCCATTGTGATTTTCCAGGTGATCAGTAATATTCAGGAGCCTAACTTGCCTTGCACTCCAAATTGATTGTTTTACCCAAGATAATTAAAAACTACATTCTCTGAGCGCAGCAGCTGCCTGTGAATGTCAATGTTTTGGCCAGCAGCCTTTTACTCCAGACAATTCACCAGGCAGCATCCGTTAACATTCTGTCCTGTGGGGAGCATGTTGTGATTGAGAGACTTCTGCTCATCAGACCATCCTCATTATTATCAGTTTTGCACTGAGTTATTCTTCTGTGACAGGTTTGGTTTCATTTTGTTCGGAGGAAATTGAGCTAAACGTTGTTTTCTACCACATCCCCTGGAGAAGGAGCAATGTAAGAATGCAGAAAGAGGGAGCAGAAATCCAGCTCTGTAGGGCTTAGCAGGCTTTTCTTGCATGAAATAATACAGCTGTTTGGTTGCTAGAACATGGGGCAGGTTGCAAAAGAAACCTCCATCACCCTCAGAAATGGTGCAGGCTGCAGATTGTAAAAGAAATGGTTTAAAAACTAGTAGCAAAATAATTTAGACTACATAAAATCCATCCAGTTCAGAGAATCACAGCATCACAGTATCACAGCATCATAGCATCACAGCATCACAGAATGCCAGGGGTTGGAGTGGCCTTGAAAGCTCATCCAGTCCAATCCCCCTGCCACAGCAGGATCACCTAGACCACATCACACAGGAACACATCCAGGCAGGTTTTGAATATCTCCAGAGCGGGAGACTCCACAGTCCCCCTGGGCAGCCTGTTCCAGTGCTCTGTCACCCTCACAGGGAAAAAAAATCCTGCAGCCTCTCAGGTCTGCCATCGAATTTGAACCACAGACAAAACCAGGAGGCACAGGTTGGGTGAGATTTTCCTACTGCAGTGCTACCTTCCAGCTCTGCACAGAATCATAGACTCCTTTCTGTTGGAAAAGAACTCTTAGATCATCCAGTCCAACCATGAACCCAACACCACCATGGCCACTAAACCATGTCCCCAAGGGTCATGGCCACAGGTTTTATAAACACCTCCAGTGATGGTGGCTCCACCATCTCCTTGGGCAGCCTGTGCCAATCCTTGACCACTCTTGCAGCAAAAACCATTTGCTATTCTCCAACCTAACCTAACCCTCCCTAATGGCACAATTTCAGGCCATTTCCTCTTGCTCTATCCCCAGATATTAGGGAGAAGAGTCTGACTCCTACCTTGCTCCAACCTCCTTTTAGGGAGTTGTAGAGAGCAGTGAGGTCTGCTCTCAGCCTCTCCTTCTCCAGACTAAACAGCCCCAGCTCCCTCAGCCACTGCCCATAAGACTTGTTCTCCAGTAAGACTTGCTCTTCTACCAGACTCAGCAAGTCTGCTGCTCTTGCACTGACCCCAGTGGCTGGTCCATCCTCTGGTGACCCAGTTCACTTTGTTAGGTTGGCCAAACACCCCTACCTGCTGTACTGTGTCACCCTCAGAAAGATGCAGAAGGGTTGGGTGAGTCTGGCAAGAGGAAAGCCAAGTGGAGTGGGAAGGTTGAAGGCAAGGGGCAAGTTCCCCTGCTGTGCTACTGCAGCCATGTAACTCGTTAACTGTCAGTGCTCTGGTTACAGACAGACATATTAATTGTTTGCTGCAATTTTCCTGACTGCCCAAAGGTGTCTTAATTAAGCACCAATAAGGCTTTCCCTCTGGGAAGAAAGTTACAGTGGAGTATGCTGTCAATACAAAGGGGCTGTGGGATCTGAGCAGAGGCTGACAGGCACACCAAAGCAGCAAGAACATCTTCACTGATGCTGGTGTGATTGAAGGTGATTATCAGCTCTCACTGCGGGGGATGTGTTTAATTTTTCAGGAGCTGTTTTGACCTTGCCAGCTAAGAAATTACTCAAGGGAGATATCTGCTTATGAAAACTTACACAAGCCTACCCATCCTTCCAGCCCCTGGATCACACTAGAGCATTTGCAACTGCTCATCCTTCTCCTCTTCTGTCAAGAGAGGAGAATCATAGAAGCATAGAATGGTAAGGTTGGAAGGGACCTCAAGGATCATCCACTTCCAACCCCCTGCCAAAGGAAGGGACACCTCCCACTAGTACAGGTCAATCACGGCCTCATCCAACCTGCCCTTGAACACCTCCAGGGAGTTCCAGCAGCCACAACCTCCCTGGGCAACCTGTTCAGTGTCTCACCACCCTCACTGCAAACAACTTCCTCCTAACATCCAGTGGGAGAAGAATAACCTATCCTGATGGGAGTTCACTTGTTGGTACCACAATGTTACAGAGAGAGTTGCAGAGAGGACAGCAACTGAGAACACGAAACATGAGCAGCGTGGAAGAGCTGAGCAGAGAACTGCTACCATCACAGCCAATAAAATGGAAGGGGGTTGAAACAGGTTAATTTGATCTTGTTTAAGTTGTTGTAGTGACTCAAATCATCATCTCCTTGAGACACAGAGTCACAGAATGGTTCATGCTGGACAGACATCTGGACTTATTTTCTCTAACCTCCTTCTCCCAGCAGGGCTGATACAAAGGTTGATTTCCTAGGGCAGCATTAGGCATGGGACAAAACAATGAAGAAGCACTAGGAAAAGATTTGTCAGGGAAAGGCCATAGATTAATTTGTTAAGTCAGTACCAGGTCACCAGAGTGCCCTCTGGTCAGTGTTTGGACATGGATGCCAAAGAGGACTCCAGGTTATATGAGAGCTCCCCTACATGTCCTACCAGCCTGATAAAAGGGAGAGTTTCAGCACTGATGGTGCATGGAGGTGACCTTCCTCCTTTCTTTACCTCATATGGTGGCCAACCCTGATGCCAAACCCATTCATACAAATAACTGAAATTCAAACCATGGTCTGTAACTGATTAATCAGAGCTTCCACACAGCCAGGCAGCTCCTGTGAAGTGGTTGAGGCTCCAGGCTCAAGGCTCCCGTTCAACCTTCAGTGCAAAGAAAGTCAAATCTTCCTCTATGTCCTCCCTTCTCCCACAGCTCTGCAAGGTTAATATTTGGATTGAGGCTCTAGGGTTGTTGTAGAGAAGGGAGCTGCAAAGCAGCATGATTACAGCATGCAGGCAAGTGCATAAACATCTGCACAATAAGAAGTGAGAGCACTGAGCACACAGGTAGGGATTTATATGCAAAAAGTGGTTAACAAGGACATTTTTAAGTGTCAATGTAGAACATGGGTCTGTTTTGGTGTGAGAAGAAACTGTTACCTTGGAACGCTATGCAAAGTTATCCAGATGTTTTACAAAGAAGCATTTATTATCAGTTCCACCTTTCGTTCCTCCTAGGAGAAAACTGAGACCCAACCTTGATATCTTTCCTGAGACCCCAATGATTAGTGCTAACAGAGTGTGAATTCTGAAATCTAAGTGCTGGAAAGATTGAAGGAAATCTCTTGGAAATCTCCTTTACTGCAACCAGTTTTTGCAAGGGTTGATTTTGGAGTGACAACCTCCAGCTTGCTTGCCTGATGCCCCAGACTTCATTCATTTTGAGACCCCTGTAGTTATACTCTTTCCATAGGAGTCTTTACTCTTACATGAAAAATCAAAAAATCATAGGATCAGTCACAGAATCATAGGAAGCTTTTGGTTGGAAGGGAGCTTTGAAGGTCTAATCCAACCCCCCTGCAGACAGCAGGATCATACCCAACTACAGCAGGCTACTTGGAGCCCCATCCAGCCTGACCTGGAGTGTTTCCAGGCATGGAGCACCTAACACCAACCTGGGCAATCTGTTCCAGTGTTTCACCACCCTCACTGTAACAAAAATTCTTCCTTCTATCCAGTCTAAACCTCCCTCTAATTTAAAGCCACCACCCCTTGTCCTGATGCAACAGATTCTGCTGGAAATCTGACCCCATCTTTCTTGTAGGACCCTTTAAGTACTGAAAGACCACAACAGGGCCACAGAATCACAGAATTAACCAGATTGGAAAAGACCTTTGAGATCATCAAGTCCAACCTATCACCTAATCCTGATTAACTAAACTATGGCACTAAGTGCCTCCTCTTAAACACCTCCAGGGATGGGGTCTCCATCACCTCCCCTGGCAACCCATTCCAATGCCAATCAGTCTTTCTGCAAAGAAGTACTTCTTCCTAACATCCAGCCTGAACCTGGTGCAGCTTGAGGCTGTGTCCTCTTGTTCTGTCCCTGGGTGTCTGGTAGAAGAGCCCAACCCCAGCTGGCTACAACCTCCCTTCAGGTAGCTGCAGAGAGCAATGAGCTCTGCCCTGAGCCTCCTCTTCTGCAAGCTGCACACCCCCAGCTCCCTCAGCCTCTCCTCACAGGGCTGTGCTCCAGTCCCCTCCCCAGCCTTGCTGCCCTTCTCTGGACACCTTCCAGCACCTCAACATCTCTCTTGAATTAAGGGGCCCAAAACTGGACACAGCACTCAAGCTGTGGCCTGCGCAGTGCTGAGCACAAAGGCAGAAGAACCTCCCTGCTCCTGCTGGCCACACTGATCCTGATCCAGGCCAGGATGCCATTGGCTCTGCTGCCCACCTGGGCACACTGCTGCCTCATCTTCAGCTACTCTCTACCAGCACCCCCAGGTCTCTCTCTGCCTGGCTGCTCTCAGCCACTCTGTCCCAGCCTGTAGCACTGCTTGGGGTTGTTGTGCCCAAAGTGCAGAACCTGGCACTTGGCCTTGTTCAAACTCATGATGTTGGACTGTGCCCATCTGTCCAGCCTGCCCAGGTCCCTCTGCAAAGTCCTCCTGCCCTCTAACAGATCCACACTTGCTCCAATTTGGTGTCATCTTCAAACTTACTGTTGGAGGGATCAATCCCCTCATCTAGATTGTCAGTGAAGATGTCAGTGAAGATATTAAACAGGACTGTGCTGAGCACTGATCCCTGGAGCACACCACATTGGATGTGGCACCATTCACCACCACTTTCTGGGCCTGGCCATCCAGTCAGTTCTTAACCCAGCACAGAGTGCCCCTGTCCCAGCCATGGGCTGGCATCTTGGCTGGGAGTTTGCTATGGCAGATAGTCTCAAAGACCATGCTGAAGTCCGGGTGCACTACATCCACAGCCTGCCCCATGCCCACCAGTCAGGTCACCTGGTCCTCCCAGAGCATTCCCTTCTCCAAACTGAACAACCCCAACTCTCTCAGGAGACTGAAAATGAAAAGCTACCACTTCATGGTAAGTTAGCCCTTTCAGAGAAGAAAAAACTAACAGCTTGTTTCAGCTCCCATAATTTAATTTAAATGTTATGACTGAACTTCTATTGCATTATAGGAGATCTCTGTGAAGACGTAGCAGATTAATTGGCAATGAAGGAGCAAATAAAGTGTTAGCAGAGTTTGAGCACAAGTGGTAACCTCCTCTTAAATACCCATTAATTATTGCCTCATTGGTGATAAATTACAAGGGATGCTGTAAGAACTACCTGAATATCAAACAAACTTAGAAGGGATGCACAGGAGAGAAGCACAAACTGAATTCACACTGGGAAGACACAAAGACTCCAAAGTGCAAGAATGACTCAGGACACAATCTGAGGTCAGTTTTTACTTGCATTATCTTTGTGACCCATTGAAAGACACACAAATGCAACAGGACCAAGTGTGCCATTCTGTGCTAAACATAGAATCACAGAATTGTCAGGGTTGGAAGGGACCTCAGGGACACCTCACACTAGGGCAGGTTGCTCAGAGCCACATCCATCCTGGCCTTAAAAACTTCCAGACATGAGGCTTTCACCACTTCCCTAGGCAACCTGTAACAATGTCTCACCATCCTCATGGGGAAGAACTTCTTCCTAACATCCAATCTTCATCTACCCACTTCAAGTTTTGCTCCATTCTCCACAGTCCTATCACTACCTGAAATCCTAAAATGTCCCTCCCCAGCTTTCTTGTAACCCCCTTCAGATACTGGAAGGCCACAATAAGGTCTCCCTGGAGCCTTTTCTTCTCCAGACTGAGCAGCCCCAACTCTCAGTCTGTCTCCATAGGAGAGGATCTCCAACCCTCTGGACACATTCCAGCACATCCATATCCTTCCTGTAATAGGGGCTCCAGAACTGGACACAGTACTCGAGGTGGAGGCTGATCAGAGTGGAGTAGAGAGCACATCAGATGCCATCAGCAATAATTCAAGCATCCCTTTGTGTACTACTCAAAACCAGAGGAAGTATCAATTTGGCCAGCTGCAAATTCCATATCGAGCCGAGGAGAGAAGAACCCTTGGACTAAGAGACATGACCTAACAGCCCACCCCATGTCCATCGCAGGAGGAATGACAGCCCTGAGAGGGTCCCAAACTGTCTGCTGCCTGACTTTGGAACCTCTCTAAGGTTTGCGTCTCGGATGCGCAGCTCTGCAGCGGAGGAGGAGGAGGCAGAAGCGCCTGTGTAAGACTGGCAGCCACCAGCAGAGGGCACCACACGCTGCTCTAACCGGCATGGGCACTCCGCTCGCTCACTTTCCACTGGGTCCCGCCGGGGCCAGGCTGCTGCTCCAGCAGAAGTGGCTGCTGCTTCGGGGGCAAGTTTTCCCCCGAGTATTATTATTTTGGTTTTTTAAAATCTCCTTTCTTCTACAGCCCAGAATTCAAGCCCGTACAAGGCCTTCTAAAGCCTCGTCTGGAAGAATGCATCCAGTTCTGAGCTCCCCAGTTCGAGGAGAGAGTCCAGCAGAGAGCCACTCAGGTGCTGTACAGCAGATACATATACACTATAGACAGAATAGTTACAGAGGTATACAAGTTAAAGGTAATACAGCAACACAACTCCCCTCCCAGAAATCAGAGTCCCCAGGAGGGGCTCCCAACCACCCTTCCACCTTCTTCCCACCCCTGTACCTTACCTCAAGGTTTGCCTTACGTGCAAGGTAAATTAGGAGGATTGGCCAGGGAGGTTAGAAGAAAAGTGGTTAGTGAGGATTAATCGGTAGAGGAGCCAGAGCCAGAAAGCTAGATCCCCCAGCAGCTGCTGTCCCAGCAAGCGACAGACAGAAACTGACCTTATCTAATGCCATCCAGAGGGACCTGGACAGGCTGCAGAGCTGTGTCCAGGCCAATCTCATGAGATTCAACAAGGCCAAGTGTAAGGTCCTGCACCTGGGTAGGCACAATCCCAAGCAAAAATCCAGGCTAGGTGGGGAATGGCTGAGAGCAGCCCTGAGGAAAAGGACCTTGGAGTCTGGGTTGATGAAAAGCTCAACATGAGCCTGCAGTGTGCACATGCAGCCCAGACAGCAACTGTGTGCTGGGCTGCAGCAAGAGCAGTNTGAGGACAGGCTGAGAGAGTTGGGGCTCTGCAGCCTGCAGAAGAGAAGGCTTCGAGGGAACCTGATAGTAGCCTTCCAGTATCTGAAGGGGACCTACATAAGGCTGGGGAGGGATTATTTACAAGGTCCTGCAATGCCAGGACAAGGGGCAATGGGTTTGAACTGGCAGAGGGGAGATTTAGACTGGATGTTAGGAGGAAGTTGTTTCCAGAGAGGGTGGTGAGACACTGGCACAGGTTGCCCAGGGAGGTTGTGGCTGCTCCCTCCCTGGATGTGTTCAAGGCCAGGTTGGTCAAGGTCTTGAGTGAGCTGTGCTAGTGGGAGGTGTCCCTGCCTATGGCAGGGGGTTGGAACTGGCTGATCCTTGAGGTCCCTTCCAACCTTACCATTCTGTGATTCTATGGTTCTATGATAATGTTTTGGTTATTGTTCCCAAACAATTCTTCAGCAAGCATATGAGTGAAGCAGACATCACCATGTTCTCCTTTCACAGCCTATAGTGTAATTTTCTCTATTAAAATATTCTAATTAGCCTCAAACCAGCACAGATGCTAACGAGATTGAACCATCTCTTATGAGGACAGGCTGAGAGACATGAAGCTGTTCAGCCTGGAGAAGAGCAGCCTGTGGGGGGACTTCATTAATGCTGATCAACAGCTAAAGAATGTGTCAGGAGGATGAAACCAGACTCTTCTCAATGGTCTCCAGTGACAGGACAAAGGGCAATGAGCACAAACTGCAGGTTTTGAATAAACATAATGAAACTTTGAGGGTGACAGAGCACTGGAGCAGGCTGCCCAGAGAGTCTGTGGAATCTCCATCACTGAACTCATTCAAAACTTTGAATGTGTTCCTGGGTGATTTGTGCTAGGTGATCCAGCTCTAGCAGGGGGAGTCGGACTGGATGATCTCCAGAGGTCCATTCCAACCCCCACCATTTCATGATTCTGTGAAATTCCTCCTCTTGATCTCATCTTTATTGTCCACTCCTTTGCATTCCTTGAGTGTTGCCTTTAGCTTTTCTCAGCTTACAAACCCACTGTGGGTGCAATGTGGCAGGGCTCATCTACAGGTACCAGAGTTCAGTGAGAAAGAGAGCAGTGCCATCTCTTCAGGCAGTGGTGTACAAGAAACCTCCAACATCCAAACTGTGGATCATCTCCTGCCTCACTCATCCTGAGGGCAAGGTGGGAGTTCTAAAGCCTAGTGGTAGGAAACAACAGTTTTGCATTCATGCCCCTCACACAGTCTCCTAAGTCATTCACAGTGTTTCTTGATACCTAATAAAGCAGTTTCCCAGAGGTTCATGCTTCCCACACTTATTTCCACACAATTCTATTCCAGAGATATGTTTGCACCTGTAGAAGATTGTTGCTTCAAAGAGTGTTTAGTTTTGGGCACCTCAGTACAAGAGGGATGTTGAAGTGCTGGGATGAGTGCAGAGGAGGGCAACAAGGCTGGGGAAAGGCCTGAAGAATAAATCTGATGAGGAGTGAAGGAACTGGAGATGGTTAGGGTGAAACAGAGGAGGCTGAGGGGAGACCTCATCACTGCCTACAGCTACCTGAAAGGAGGTTGTAGAGAGGTTGCTGCTGGTCTCTTCTCACAGGTGATTAGTGATAGAAAAAGAGGGGACATCCCCAAACTGCCATTGGGTAGGTTTAGACTAGATATTAGGAAATCTTTTTCCCAGTACAAGTGGCCAGGCTTTGGAATGAGCTGCCCAGGGAGGTGGTGGAGTCCCCAACTTTGGATGTGTTTAAAAGTCATTTGGATGTGTTAGAGGATGTGGTTTAGGGTGCATCTTGTAGAGTAGGGTTATGGGTTGGACTGGGTGATCCTGAGGGGCTTTGCCAACCTGCATGTTTCTGTGAGTCTGTGATTGTGCTGGCACTAAATGAAGAAGCATTAAAGGAAATAAAATGGCATCCTAAGGATGACTATGCCAGGGACACTTCAAGTTTTCACTCCCAGCTGAAGTCAGTGCACTGAACTGTCACCAAGCAGCCAGTTAACAAACACAGACAAAAAGGATTTCTTCTGTTGTCTCTTAAATCCATCCTCACTGAGCCATTGTCTAAATCTGGTGCCTGGCTGAGATTTCTCACTGTCGAATACCACACTGCTAATCCACTCAGCCATTTCTGCTCAGCACACAGTGTAAAAGTGCAGATGTGTCCAAAAGTCCAGTCAGACAGGGCCCTTGGTTCCTAAAAAGATGCTCTCAGGGCTCCAGTAGCTTTGAGAGGCTTCCTGCAAGTTATTAAAATGCTCTTTCAGGAGTAGGGTGAAAACATCCTGTTATTTGAAGTACACAATGCATATGTGTACCTATAAAGGTATGTAAGAAGTACTATAAAGAGCAGAGCATGTCTGTGATATTGAAATGCTAGACAGGTTGAGAACTGAGTGGGAAAAGCACTGACAATGAGTGATAAAAATGGCAGAGAGAGATCATTAATGCTGTTTCTGAATAGAATTATTCTGAAGCTAAACCCATTTTCTAATGCACATCCTCACAGTGGAAAGAGGAAAAATGCATCAGGTATCAGGTATTAGACTTTCTGAGTCAGTCTACAAAAATGTGAGGAATTTCTCTTGGATAGGCAAGGGGCAGCATTTTGTAGTCTTTGTGTGTCACTGCAGATATGTTTTGAGAAAAATACAAACCAGGCAGAATAAGTAAGAATTTTAAAAGCTGGGTTCAGGTTCCCTTTAGCATTTGTAACTCACTTGGTTTCCATGTGGAATGCACCACACATACCTACAGGAAATGTCTGAGGGAGCCTGAAGTTCAAAAGCAAACCCAGAGCCTGTGTGCACACACACACATGTCTCAGGAAACCAGTGACAGAACGAGGGGACAGTCTCCAGCTGTGCCAGGGGAGGTTCAGGCTGGATGCTAGGAAGAAGTTCTTTGCAGAAAGAGTGATTTGCATTGGAATGGGCTACTCAGGGAGGTGGTGGAGTCCCCATCCCTGAAGGTGTTTAAAAAAGAGAGTGGATGAGGCACTTAGTGCCATGGTTTAGTTGATTAGATAATGTTGGGTGATAGGTTGGACTTGATCTTGAAGACCTTTTCCAACCTGATTGAATCTGTGATTCTGTGATATGTTTTTTTTTTCTCACCTGCTCTCTTCTGCTCTCAGAAAAGAGAAAGAACTGGGAGACTTCTGCTGCTGAAGCATCTTCAAACAGTATGCAACAGCTCCACAGTTCCTGAGGGTTAGCTCCACAAAGCAGTGATTGTTGTGCTTCAAACATCTGTACCTTGACTTCGGGTACCACTACCCTTTGCTTCCAGATGTAAATGGGTACAACTGATTGTGCTCAAGAACCAAAGGGACTTCTTTGAACACAGGAAATGGCATTGACCAGATCTGTTTGTTCAGGTCCAGTGCCCTGCTGCCACAGAAAATATCTTCATCTGCTTTTCTCATAGGTAGGAAAAACCTTTTTTTGTTTTAATTAATCCCCATTCTTAATGGCAGATCACACCAAGCCTCATTTCTCTTGCAGAAACAAGTTGATTGGAATTTCTGGACAAGGGGCAATGGATGTAAACTACAGCACAGGAGGTTCCAGCTCAACAGAAGGGGGAACTTCTTGATGCATCAAGAATAGTGTGGCCAGTAGGAGCAGGGAGCTCATTCTCCCCCTGGACTCTGCACTGCTTAGGCCACACCTTGAGTCCTGTGTCCAGTTCTGGGCCCCTCCATTGAAGAAGGACATTGAGGTGCTTGAGCGTGTCCAGAGAAGGGCAACGAGGCTGGGGAGAGGCCTGGAGCACAGCCCTATGGAGAGAGGCTGAGGGAGCTGGGATTGGTTAGCCTGGAGAAGAGGAGGCTCAGGGGAGACCTTCTTGCTGTCTACAACTACCTGAAGGGTGCTTGTAGCCAGGAGGAGGTTGCTTTCTTCTCTCAGGCAAGCAGCAGCAGAACAAGAGGACACAATCTCAAGCTGTGCCAGGGGAAGTTTAGGCTGGAGGTGAGGAGAAAGTTTTTGCCTGAGAGAGTCATTGACTGCTGGAATGGGCTGCCCAGGGAGGTGGTGGAGTCAGTGTCCCTGGAAGTGTTCAAGGTGGATTTGGATGTGGCACTTGGTGCCATGGTCTGGTCTTGAGGGCTGTGGTGATGGGTTGGACTTGATGAGCTTTGAGGTCTCTTCCAACCTTGGTGATACTGTGAGACTGTGACTGTAAGGGTCCCAGAGCACTGGCACAGGCTGCTCAGAGAGATTGTGGAGTCTCCTCTGGAGCCTTTCCAGCCCTGCCTGGATGTGTTCCTAAGCTAGAGTCTATGATCCTGCTTTAGCAGGGGGATTGGACTGGAAGCTTTTCAGAGGTCACTTCCAACCCCTAACATCCTGTGATCATGGAAACTGTGTCAAAATTGTCTGCTAGCTAAAATAACTTTTTTTTTTCTCTCTTCTCAATGCTTATTTTTGTGGTGCATGTACATTGATGTCCCTTTCCAGCCTTCTCTATATCTGCAGAATTGGATCTTGTAAAATATGATCTTTTGAGGTCCCTTCCAGCCCCTAACGTTGTGTGAAAATATGATCTGGCCCTTACATCATGGTGGTAGGTCTTCTCTGAATATGTTCTACTTTTCACACTTCATGTAGGAAGTGTGCATGTCTTGCACAACAGCATCACATCATGTGGTGCTGCATCACCTGCCCTATGAGGAAAGGCTGAAGGAGCTTAGAGGAGACCTTATAAACATGGACCAGTACATGAAGGATGGCTACAGGAGGATGGAGACTCCCTTTGTACAAGGATTTTTTTGGGGAAAGACAAGGGGTGATGGGGACAAGTTACTGCTGGGGAGATGCTCATGGGGCTGCAGAAGGAAATGTTTGCCCATGAGAACAGTTAGAGATTGCAATCATCTCCCAAGGGAAGCAGTGGAGTCCTTTCCATGGGACAGTTTGAATACTGAGCTTGACAGGGTGCTGGGCCAGCTCATTTCAAGTACACCATCACCTAGAAAGGTTGAACCAGGTGATCCTCAGAGTCCCTTCCAGCCTGGCATTCTGGGATTCTGTGATATTTTTGCCTTCTTTCCTCCAGAAGCAGTCTCCACTATACAGCTTATGCAGTTTCTTCCCAGCCATATCTCTCTGTAGCAGATCCTCACCTGCCATCTCTAAGTGATAAGGCTTTGAGCCTAGATGCTGCTGCAACTGTACATTCCTTACTGTTATCTATGATCTCATTTCTTTTTCTTCTCAAAGTCTTTTGCTTTTGTGTGTATGATTCTGATCCCCCCACCCAGTGCTGCTGTGCCTGTGCCTCCCTGCACTGTGACATCCACACATGTATTCATCACCAACATATTTACCTTCTCCTGCTTTGAGCTACTCAAATCTGGCTTTGAGGTAGGGCACAAATATCTTCTCTGTGGTAATGTCCTTTTCAGGGTGTCTCCTACGGTAGCTAGGGAAGCTAAAAAGCTCTCCCACATTGAGTTACCACTGTGGCTGTTACCATACACTGTGTGTCACATCAGCGTCAGGATGAACAGACCTGGATTAAAGTGAAAGAAGAAATGAGGGACTTCTAAATTGTTCTAAATTATGTCACATGAAAAGAATGTCTTCGTTTGCACTCTTTCTCCTTCTCATCACCTTAAACTGTCATTGACCTTGACAAAAATCTGTGAAAAAACAATCATAGATTCATAGAATCATAGNTGTGCCAGTGTCTCACCACCTTCACTGCAAACAACTTCTTCCTAACATCCAGTCTAAATCTCCTCTCTGCCTGTTCAAACCCATTCCCCTTGTCCTGTCATTCCCAGACCTTGTCAATAGTCCCTCCCCAGCCTTCCTGTAGCCCCCTTCAGATCCTGGAAGGCTACTCTAAGGTCTCCTGGAAGCCTTCTCTTCTCCAGGCTGCAGAGCCCCAACTCTTTCAATCTGTCCTCACTGCAGAGCTGCTGCAGCCCTCTCAGCATCTTCGTGGCCTCGTCTGAACTGGCTCCAACACTTCCATGTCCTTCCTGTGCTGGGGGCTCCAGAACTGCACACAGGACTGCAGATGGGGTCTGACAAGAGCAGAGTAAAGGGGCACAATCCTCTCCCTTGCCCTGCTGGCCACGCTTCTCTTCCTGCAGCCCAGGACTCAGTTGGCTGTCTGGGTGGTAGAACTAGTCCTAGGACCATAACTGAAGAATGCTCAGAGAAGAGCTTGTCACTGCTGGAGAGCAAGGCACAAAAACAGTTCCTCACCACAGCTTGGGATTGATCTGGGCTCGTATGTCAAAGGGCAAATGGTATGGAAGCAGCAATTTCATTACTGTGTCTGTCAAAAGAATGTATTAATTGATCCAAATTCTTTGCTCTCTCTAATGGATTGAGCTGCCAGAGAGAATTAATGCCTCACAAATTTGGGTGAATTATAGGTTAGGATGCTCACAAGCTTGTCAGAAGAAAAATGGTCTCTTTGCAGTGAAAAGGGATGGCTAAGGTTAGCTCCTCCAAGTGCTGAAAAGAAATTGTGCTAAATGGCCATCTTCAAACCATGCATTTAGAACAAAACAAAAGGAACAAACCCTAGAAGCCTCTCTGCTAACAAATCTTACTTTAAATACTGTGCTTTCACATTTAGCATTTCCTTTCACAGAGTTCTGAAGGACAGCAGTGCTGCAGCAGGGTATTTAAAGGAAAGATGCCTTCTGAAAGGTCTTGAAGAGTGCTCAGGCAAATGTATCATTGCTCACATGTGGAGGGCTCCCACTATTTTCTTACAAAGGAAGAGAACTCTGCATAGAAACAGTGCTCCTCTGCTGACTCTTCAGGTGGAAACTGAAAATACTCATGTTCATCTGAAACTATCACTGACAGATCCTGCATAGAATCATTTTGCTTGGAAGAGACTTTAAAGCTCACCCAGCCCATTCTCTAACTCAATCTCATTCTCTAACTCACCCAGCTCATTCTATAACTCTACCAAGGCTGGTGCTAAACCATGTCCCCCACCACATTCCTGCCTCTTTGAATCACCACCAGAGATGGGGATTCAACCACCTGCCTGGGCAGCCTGTTTGTGCCTGAGAAACACTTCAGAGAAGAAGTTTCTTCTTCTTTCCTCCTCTGGTGTAACCTGAGGCTGTTTGCTCTCATCTTTTCACTTGTTTCAAGGGACAAGAGACCAACACCCACCTTGCTCAAACTTCCTTTCAGGAAGTTGTGTAGAGAGTGACAAGAATCACAGAATATGTCTGGTTGGAAGAGACTTCAAATATCATCCAGCCCAACTTTGATCCAGCACTGAAGGGTCAAGAAAGAAATCCAGACAGAGACCTGAGGCTTGCTTTTTGTGTGGTTCAAGATTTGAGCTTCTTGGCAACTTTACAGCACTCATTTAATGCTCAAGGAGAAGCAGGACCCATATCTGGCTCAGTGAGGAGTGCATGTGTGCAGTGACTGAATCTTTTATAAGGGGTTTGAACTGGTAGAGCACAGAGAAGGTTTAAACTGGATGTTAGGAAGAAGTTGTTTGCAGTGAGGGTGGTGAGACACTTGCACAGGTTGCCCAGGGAGGTTGTGGAGCACAGAAGCACAGAATGTGATCAAAGATTTTGTGCTCCACAACCTCCCTGGAGGTGTTCAAGGCCAGGTTGGATGTGACCTTCAGCAACCTGTTCTAGTGGGAGGTGTCCCTGCCTATGGCACAGGGAGGTTGGAACTGGCTGAGCTTTGAGGTCCCTTCCAACCTAAACCATTCTATGATTCTATAGGGAATGGTGGTTCTAGACCCCTGCTATGCTTCTGCAACTCTCCTCTTAGACAGGCTTCATTTGGTAGCTTCTCTTCCTCCCCTCACAGAATTAAACATTCAGGCTGGCAAGTCCCCTCAGGGTCACCAAGTCCAACCTATAACCCCACTCCACAAGGTTCTCCCTAAACCACATCCCCAAGCACCACATTCAAGCCACTTTTAAACACATCCAAGGTTGGTGACTCTGCCACCTCCCTGGGCAGCCCATTCCAATGCCTGTCCACTCTCTCGTGTTTGCAGAAGTAGGCCATGAAGATGCTCAGAAGGCTGCAGCAGCTCTG
>VWZE01015267.1:141499-151869 GCA_013396675.1 Eubucco bourcierii | reverse complement strand
GCCTGGATTTGTGCTTGGGATTATGCCTACCCAGATGGTAAGGAGATGCAACCATCTCGTTTGGATATGGTGCTTAGGAATATGGTTTATGGTGACCCTTGTAGAGTAGGGATATCAGTCAGACTTGGTGATCTTGAGGGTCTTTTCCAACCAAAATGTTTCTGTGATTCTGTGATTTCATTCTCAATATGGACTGAATTTCTTTCACAGAAGAAAGGAATTACTGATATTAATGCTCATCATTCCTCTCTCCTTATGACTGGGAAGTATTTATGTTTGTAAGAAATTGTTCTATGCATAGAAGTAGTTTGAAATGGTGAAGTGCTGCTGCTTGTCACTAGGCCCAACCAGGGGCATTGCTGCACGGAGCAACAGAAATAACTTGGTCCTTACATGAGCTGACAGAAAATAGAAAGTGAAATAGCAAATGCAGCTGAGCCATGCCTTACATAGAAGACCTCATTTTTCCTTTTGGCAGTATAGCTCATGTGTTATTACTTGCCTTCTGCATAAGGATAGCATGCACACACAATCTTCATAAATCTATAAGTGATCCCTGGCATTTGTCACTTGAGGCTTGCTGCCAACATAGTGATACATATTCCTGTCACTGGGTTATGCATCTGTGCTGGTATTTACTACACTAAGGACCTTGCTCATTACCAAGGTGAGTTCAAAAGCCTGCAAGTCTAAGTTTTGGGTTTTGTTTTTTTTTTTCTAATTGGAGTTTTGGGGTTTTTTTTGAGAAGCAACAAGTGTAGCAACCTTGATATTTGAAATACTGGACAAGAGTATTAGTTGTTCTTGTGTAGTCCAGACTTGTCAAGGGTGGGGAAGGAATGAACTCCAGCAACTCTCATACCATTTTAACAGTTACAACACAGATTTTGCCCTGGGCATAATCACCTGCCTAGTCAAGTTTTGCTTTGTTGCACTAGAAAGAACATCTTGGGGTTTGTTGCACTAGAAAGAGCATCTTGGGGAAGACTAATTTCATTAAATTGTGATTTGTATCTATAGAGCTTGCTTTCTTGTTCTAGTATTTCCCAAACCCTCTCCCAGTTCCAAACATACAAAATGATACCTTTCCTCTAGTGTGATGGCTTGGCCTTGGCTGGGCATCAGATGTTCACCAGAGCTGTTCTATGACTCCCCTTCTTAGATGGACAGGGGAGAGGTGGAAAGATAACAAGAGACCTGTGAGTCAAGGAAGAAGCCATTTAATATTATTAAAAGCGAAAGCAAAGGCCTCATGTGGAAGCAAGATTAAACAAGGATTTTATTCTGTACTTCCCATCAGCAGACTATGTTCTGTCATTCCTGGGAAGCAAGGCTTCAAGTATGCGTAGCAGTTGCTCTGGAGGACAGAGACCATCAACAAATGTGCCCTCACTCCTTTCATATCTCAGCTGACATCATATGACATGGAATACCCCTTTGGTCAGTTTGGGTCAGCTGGCCTGGCGGTGTCCCCTCCCAAGATCATGCCCCCCCCCCAGCCTGCTGTTGGTGGGGCAGATGCTAGAAAAGCACAGCCTTGGTGCTTGGCTCAGCAGTAGCCAAACTGCTGTATTATCAATACCCAGCTGCAGCACTGCAAGACACAGCACCAGATGGATGCTCTGGGGAGAATTAAAGTCCAGCTCAGCCAAACCGTATGCACTCTAGGCATAGGCTAAGTTCAGAAATTCATTCACTAGGTCTTGGATTCAGTTGTTCCTCTTTCATATTTGCTTTTATCCTGGTTTGCCCAACATGCTTCAGAAACATTTTGCAGAAAATTACACCAGCCTATATGCTTTTAATAATTCGTATTTGGGTGCCTATAAAACGAAACAACCAAGAGTAACAAAAACATCCTTCAAGATACTGCACCTCACAGTGAATAAAGCAAGACCACAAAGGTGACTCAGTCAAGTAGGTGATAGGTTAAGTCTGGCAGGACTGGATTTATCTTCTCTGATTCTATTAATAAAATAGTGACTATAACACATGAAACTCTTTGTCACTTGGTCTGTATTTCTATATCTAAACCTATAGCATCTCTATCATCTTGCCTTTTTTCCACTAATACAGCTCACTCAAGGCCTCCTCCAACCTGGCCTTCAACACCTCCAGGGAGGGAGCAGCCACAACCTCCCTGGGCAACCTGTGCCAGTGCCTCACCACCCTCACTGCAAACAACTTCCTCCTAACATCCAGTCTAAATCTCCCCTCTGCCAGTTTAAACCCATTGCTCTTTGTCTTGTCATTGCAAGACCTTGTAAATAGTCCCTCCCCACCTTTTCTGTAGGCCCCCTTCAGATATTGGAAGGCTACTCTAAGGTGTAAAAGGTGTCATTCAGGTGGATATCGCCATCACCATTGTTTGGTTCAGATTTCCTTTGTAGGAATGTGTTTTGCTTTTTGGGGTGCCTAAGGGTGCTGACAGATTTAGGTGTGTTCTGGAGCTCCCTCTGCCTCTGTGCATTTCAGTGGTCGAAGGTTTATGCTGCCACATCTCTGCCAAACTCCTGCTTTTACTTCCCCTCTTCCTTATGTCATAAACTTATGTCTCCTGATTCCTAAGATTTTTTTTTTTCAACTTTTTCTGTAATACTTCTTCTAAAGGTTTAAAATGCATCTTTCAAAACCTGGCATGCTTTTAAATAGATTTTGGTGAAGTCATCTTAGTGTTGCTTCCTTCCAGTGTCTGCCTCTTCTTGGGAAAATTAAATAGTCTGACTTTAAAGGACTCAATCAATAGGAATGTTCTGGAAAATAAGAAAGCAATCGTGTATATTCTCTAAAAAGAGATCGGGAATCATTTTGTTTCATTTCTAAACCACAGTTGTCTGGGTTGATTTTTTTTTTTCTTTTTCTTTTTAATCCCCTCATCCCTTCTCCTTTCCTCTAAGCAATTTGTGTGCTGGATGGTTTGAATGATAACTTGCATCCTAGTTTCAGTGCAGTTTACAACAGAATTGTGCCATTCGCTTTTTTTTTTTTTTTCCTTTGAGATTGGGGTGGGGGGCGGCGGGGGAAACTTTAGCCATTAGAGCCTTAAAGAGTGACTGAATTGGTTCATTTCAGTGCGTTGAAGAAGGTACACGGAGGTGCCCATAGGTGGAGCTAAATATCAAGCAATGTGATTACATGCTACAGGGTAAAAAATCTTCAGCTAAAGCTCCCATCGCAAAGGAGAAGAAATACTGTTACTAGATTGTGAAAGTGTGGTGCTCCTTATTGCCGACCCCTTTGGATAGAGTTTGAAACATGTTTGTGATGTAAGTTCTTCACAATGAGGGTGGTAAAATACCGGAAAGGGTTGCCAAGGGATGCGGTTGAGGCTCCATCCCCAGAGACATTCAAGATCAGACTTGATGTGGACCTGGACAGTCTGATCTGGTTAGAGGGGACCCTGCTGACTGCAGGGGGCTTGGACAAGATGAACTTCGAGGGTCCCTTCCAACCCAATGCAATCTGTGAATTGGAAACCTTGTACTTGTGATGGTTTGTGAGTTCCCCACCCCCCACACTTTGTAAAATGACCCAGACTAGAACTCTGGCTGGAGTTTAAGGCTGGAGGTTAAGGACTGAAGCTCTATTTACAGCTCAGCACAATATACAAGCAGAGATAGACACAATAGACAGGAATAGTTACAGACATATACAAGTTAAAGGTAATACAGCAACACAACTCCCCTCCCAGAAATCAGAGTCCCCAGGAGGGGCTCCCAACCACCCTTCCACCTTCTCCCCACTCCTGTACCTTACCCCAAGGGTTGCCTTACATGCAAGGTGAATTAGGAGGATCGGCCTGGGAGGTTAGAAGAAAAGTGGTTAGTGAAAATTAATCGGCAGAGAGGAGCTAGAAGCCAGACTGCCCAACACGCTGTTCCCCTAGAGAGACAGACCTCGACTGACATATCTCTATATTGGTTTCTTTAAAAAAAATATATCTCAGCAAGTGTATGAGTGAATTAGACATCACCACTCTCATTGTAAAGAACTTCCTAACATCCAGTCTAAATCTCCCCTCTGCCAGTTCAAACCCATTGCCCCTTGTCCTGTCATTACAAGACCTTGTCAATAGTCCCTCCCCAGCCTTCCTGTAGGCTCCCTTCAAATACTGGAAGGCTACTATAATGTCTCCTGGAAGCCTCCAGGCTGCAGTTAAATAAAGTGCCCTTGACAGCAGGAGGGAATTTTTTTGGCCTTTATCAGAATTTGAGCTGAAGCTTCTTGGATTGAGCCTTGAACAGTTTATTGTTGTAAATTGAACTGGGGAGATACATGATTTGGCATAAAAAAGCGATTGCACAGCCCTTTGAACCTCTTGTTTTTCTCTCTTAAGATTTTACCTATTATGTGAAATAGATTTTAATCATACCAGCCTGGTCTATTGTGATGCTGCAAGGTGCTGAGGTGCCTGTTACACTCAGCAGTGGCTGAAATGGTTTAGGTGTGGGAGCACTTTTATGTAGTAGGCCAGGGGCACTCACCCCTTTTTTGATTGAGCTATTCAGTAAAAACAAGCAAACCAGCAGTGAGCTGGTGCTGTACTGGAGCAAATGTTTTGGTGTACATTTACTTCTCTAGAAAGCAGCAGCGTTTTTAGTGTTTGTTTCTATCTTCTTGGCATCCCTTTGCTATCTTATGCCCTGGTCAAATGCTTCTAGAAACGCTGCTTCTGGCCTCTTGAGAATTGCAGAAGGAGCCAGTGAAGACTAAAGGCTGCAAGGAATTTTTTGTTAAACCAAGTAATTATTTATCAAATATATTTTGTAGATGTTCTGTGTGCAGTCTGTAGCTTGTATGCAAGAGAGCTCTCATGAGAGGGAATTGCAGTATCTTTCTTGTTTAACACTGAGGGTCAAAACTGTTGCAAATCATAACGTGAGATATTCTGACTGAAGGCAAATGAACTTGTCTGTGATGAAGAGCACCTGGAAGGAGTTTTACTCCTTGGAGGTAAAAAACAAAACAGACTAACCAAACAAAAAACAATCAATCAAACAAACAAAAAAACCCCCAAACCAACAAAAACCCAACCAAACAAAGCAACAAAAAAAAAGAAGATACAAACAAACCCCCCCAAAAAACACAAACAAAACCCTGCAGGATAAAGTCTTGCCTGTAATTGCTTTCTCCAGTCTGTGTGAGGTGGCTTCATCTGAAACAAGGTAGCTACCCAAGCTGTCTTAACTTACATTTGTTAGATGTACCTGAGATACTCTGAAATCTGAAAGGGTCAGGCTTGTATTTCCTCAGCCATGCAGAGGATTTAATTCAAAGAGATGAAAAAGGCTTTTGAAAAGAGTTTTTGCATGCAGAAGTCCACTGCTCCAGGTGTTTTGGATTTGTTTCTTTTCATAAAATTTCTTATATGGAGGTTTTAAGGCAGTGCAAATCATACTGAGAAAGGATATAGAGTGTGCGTGGTGTGAGGTAGAAGGTGATAAGAGGCAGTGAGAGGACAGAAATTCTAGGAGCAAGTGAATTGACTTGAAATTAGGAAACTGGGAGGAAGTGTGAACATAAAGCAGCTGTCACTAGTTTCTCTCTCTGATTTCCTGCTGCACATGAGACTGCTGTTTGATCTATGGCTCAATTCAAGCCACTTCAAAAATTGCAAGGGCATGTGTGTGTGTGTGTGTGTGTGTGTGTGTGTGTGTGTGTGTGTGTGTAAAGGAGCGAGCACAGCAGGTATACTCTCCCTCTGTCTAGTCTGCGGTTCCTGAATGAAAAGATGACCTCACCAGACCACTTTCTGGGTTAGTCAGCAAGTCGTCTGAGTATCAGGCATCTCAGGTCAAGCACTGGCACCTGTCACGCTCTCAGCCCTACCTGCATGCTAACTGGGAGAGCTAGCAGCAACTGCAGTTTTCCCTCTTGATCATGAGAGTGTTACCTTGCAGCTTGGAGTGTGAGGCAGCTGGATGCCTTCCCTGGCTTCTTGGCTTATGCCAGGCCTTCGTGAATTCAGAAGGAAAAAGAAAGGCAAAAGAGATTCCTGAGTTCAAAACATAGAGTCTGCATATAGAAAAGAACCAAAACAAAGAGAGCTTGACATATATCAGAGCAAGTTTGGCTCCTCTTCTGTTACTTCTCAGTGCCCTCGAGTATGCCTCCTCATGGTAGGTGCTACAGTCATTCAGGTTCTTCATACTCACTAGCAAAATCACTGATGTAGAGACCATCACACTAATCCTCCTGGTAACAGTGTCCCCGTGCCTCTGGAGCACTCTCCTCTCCCAAACCACATGCTTCACATCACTAGGTGCTCACATACTGCCAGGTTACTTCTCAACTCCCTAACCTGCTCCTAATTTTTCAGGTTCACAGAGAGTAAGCCTCTGCTTTTTTATGCTCTGTTTGCACATCTGTGTTTCACTGACTGTCCTTTACGACTTGAACCAAGTGGATAGCCATGGTGCTGCTGATCAGCATCTGTTCCAAGCTTCAGCCAAGCACAACTATGGAGTTAGTTTTAAAGATAAGGCTGCATCAAGAGCAGTGTGGGCAGCAGGGCAAGGGAGGGGATTCTGCCCCTTTGCTCTGCTCTCCTCAGACCCCACCTGGAGTCCTGTGTGCAGGTCTGGAGCCCTCAGCACAGGAAGGACATGAAAGTGTTGGAGTGGGTCCAGAGGAGGCCATGAAGATGCTCAGAGGGCTGCAGCAGCTCTGCTCTGAGGACAGGCTGAGAGAGTTGGGGCTCTGCAGCCTGGAGAAGAGAAGGCTTCGAGGAGACCTTAGAGTTGCCTTCCAGTATCTGAAGGAGGCCTACAGGAAGGCTGGGGAGGGACTATTGACAAGGTCTTGTAATGCCAGGGCAAGGGGCAATGGGTTTAAACTGGCAGAGGGGAGATTGAAACAAGGGGCAATGGGTTTAAACTGGCAGAGGGGAGATTGAAACTGGATGTCAGGAGGAAGTTGTTTGCAGTGAGGGTGGTGAGGCACTGGCACAGGTTGCCCAGGGAGTTTGTGGCTGCTCCCTCCCTGGAGGTGTTGAAGGCCAGGTTGGAGGAGGCCTTGAGTGAGCTGTACTAGTGGGAGGTGTCCCTGCCTATGGCAGGGGTTGGAACTAGATGATCCTTGAGGTCCCTTCTAAGCTTACCATTCTCTGATTCTATGACATAGATAAGAGCATAGGTATTTTAGGGAGGGTTGTAGATTTGGGGTTTTTGTTGTTGTTGTTGTTTGTGTTTGGTTTGGTTTTGGTTTTGTTTGTTGCTGTTGCTTTTGTTTGTTGTTGTCATTGCTTTTGTTTTGTTCTAAGGAGAATACACAGTTTAGTCTACTAGCAACTGTGTGTATGTTCTGTACCATGCAGCTGTGCTCATGATTTGAAGGATAAGTGGCTCTGCATCATAAGGAAATCCACTTAGATGCAGTGTGCTCACAGGCAGCAGGGAAAAGCTAACCTAATCATGCTGCAGGAATAGTAGTGTGAGTGGACACTTGTGCTGCCTTAGATTTCTTGAGGAAAGGCAAGATGGAAAAATTCTGGCTCATTGAAACAACACATTTTATGCTGAGGGAAATGTTTGGGAAGGAACGTGGAGATGTTGCACTACCAGTAAAGTTATGAATACATTTGGGTATTCAGTTTGAAGTCTCAGGTGTACTAAATAATTTAAATTTGTTTTAAAATTTATTTATTTAAGTACCAAACAAAAGTCCCAAGTGACCTGATGAGCAACCATGAGTTTTCTAAGTACCTTCAGCTCTGGACATTCTCTTCTTCCAGGGCAGCATTACAGAATGGAAACCCATGATTTTTCTGGGTACCCTGAGCTCTGGATACTCTCTTCTCACAGTAGCATTATAGAATGGAAGCTGTGACACAACATTAATTATAGGCTAGTGCTGCTGTAGTATAGCTCCTTAAGTTAGGTCCTAAGCATGGTAGGATCCTCCAGCATGTCCTTGCTGAGGATCAGTTCTAATGGCTCTCTGCTGATTGAGGGTAGTGGTTCAGCAGTGAAAATTTCTACATGAGATTAAAAAGAAGGTGCACTACATTATGCCAGATCTCTCTGCCAAATTGTTTTGTGTGGGAGAGAACATTTAGCAAGAACTTTCCATGCTTTGTCAGCCTGTGGAACCATCCAGCGAAGGAAATAGCACATTCTGGGGGAGTGTTGAGCTGGTTAATTGTGAATACCTGATTCTTTTAAATGCTGAGGTTAAAAGCTATGATTTGTTGTCAGTCACCAAAGTTAACAATGATGTCTGTGCTTTGTAAACACCGGGCTCTAAAAGGTCTCCATCTCCAGCAGTTTTGGGCTACAGTCTAAACAGAGGACCAGACACAGATGTGTGAGAGAAGACACTGAGGAGACCATAAAGACCAAGTCAGTGAGTGCTAAGTGAGGTGTCAGCAGAAGCAGCCCTAGTCTATGGCTTGGCTCTAAGCTCCCTGGTGTGGAGGAAGCTCTCAGAGCTCTGTAAGAGGACACTTTTAAATAAGTAAGTCCCACTGCGAATCAGTTTCCTGTACTCTAGGGCAGATGAGAGTTGGTTTAAATTTTGAGAAGTGGTGTCAGTTCTGCAGGCTAGTCTGTGTGAGGCAGTGAGGGCACTGCAGGCAGTGGGTGCCAGTGCTGTTCAGTTTCTCAGCAGTAAAAGCCTTTGTTTGGCCAGCCAGCAGAATTGGTTGTTCATCTAAATAGGTGCTGGCTGCTGGCAGAAAAAGAAATGGCACTCAAGAGACGCATTTGCTCTGTTGCCCACAGGGTAACTCTTTAGAGCCCAAGGATGTGCTAGCAGAGCTGTCAGCTATTGCCCAAGGTGAATGAGAAGTGAGAATGTTGCTGTTTTACTACTGTTAGTCAACCTGAACAGCAGCATTGTCTCCAGTCATCGTGAAAACAAGTGCTTCCTCAGCTGACACTGCGAAATTGCCAAGCCTGGGTCTGGAAATGGCACACTTCTGCTGATGACACCACAGCTTGGCTGACTATGAGGCTGCTAGCTATCTGCAGATGCTAGCTATTTTGCTTCCAAACGTCTCAATCTCCCTGTGCTCCACTTGATTACACACTACCAGATGGTACATCAAATTCTGCTCCAACTCCACAAACAAACTCCACAAAGGCCTTCAGACAGAAAGCATGTGAAGGGCTTGTGCTGCAGGTAGCCTTGCTGTCTGGCCAGGCACATGGGATTTCCATGAGAAGATGATAAATAGCCAGATGCAGTGAGGAAGTCTGCTAGTCCCTGTAACAAAGACAAAGAAGTAAGGAGAACAGAAAGCTGACATGGACTTGGGAAGCAAAATGAGGGAGGGAAACACACCAAAGTGTTTTACCTTCCTGGGACAGTCCCACTATTTTCTGTGGGCTTTTTGGACACCAAACAAATTCAGCTGTAGGGTGGGTAATCCAGAGGAAAGCAAGTGTCCTTTATCCTGCTGCTTGTGGACAATGTTATTCCAAAATATCAGTTAAAAATGTCATTTTGCAATGATAGAGCTTTCAAAGTGCCTTTAAACCATTTGGTAAAAAAACTTAGGGTGATTTTTGGAGGCATTTATACAAGGCCTGTGTGCAGAGGTCCAAATTCAGTTCTTTTCAAGCTCTATGTCCCAGTCTGTCCAACACAGCAGTAATATTTCCAAGGTAATACCAGAGCCCTATAAACACATCAGAAAACCAACTGCATGAAACATCTGAGCTCATCTAGTGTTGAATCATGTCTGCTCTAGCTGTCCTGGTGATACAATGAGCTGGCTCCAGCTTCGGCCAACCTTTTTTATTTGGGTGAAGTCCAAACCTGCAGGTATGTGAGCATCCAGTCTCTTGTGATCATCTCCTTCATCAGCTAATCAAACATGCTCTTTAACATCTTCATTGATGATCTGGACGAGGGCATTGAGTCAGTCACCAGCAGATTTGCAGATGACACCAAGCCGGGGGCAGATGTTGCTGGGTTGGAGGGCAGAAGGGCTCTGCAGCAGGACCTCTACCACCTGGACAGATGGACAGAGTCCAGGGGGATGGCATTCAATAAATCCAAGTGCCTGGTGCTGCACTTTGGCCACAGCAACCCCATGCAGAGCTACAGGCTGGGGTCAGAGTGGCTGGAGAGCAGCCAAACAGAAAGGGATCTGGGGGTGCTGATTGACACCCGCCTGAACATGAGCCAGCAGTGTGCCCAGGTGGCCAAGAAGGCCAATGGCATCCTGGCCTGCATCAGGAATAGTGTGACCAGCAGGAGCAGGGAGGTCATTCTCCCCCTGTACTCTGCACTGCTTAGACCACACCTTGAGTCCTGTGTCCAGTTCTGGGCCCCTCCATTGAAGAAGGACATTGAGGTGCTTGAGTGTGTCCAGAGAAGGGCAACGAGGCTGGGGAGAGGCCTGGAGCACAGCCCTATGGAGAGAG
>VWZE01015267.1:101976-131324 GCA_013396675.1 Eubucco bourcierii | reverse complement strand
TGGCCAGGCTTAAAGAGTTGTGGTGAACAGTGTTAAATCCACTTGGTGCCCAGTCACAAGCAGTATTTCCCAGGGCTCAGCATTGGGTCAACTCAGTTAAATATATTTTCTGTTAGTATCTTTATTAATGATTTGGATGTGAGGACTGAGTACACCTTCAGTAAGTTTACAGATGACACCAAGTTGGGTGGGAAAGTTGATCTGCTTGAGGGTAGGAAGGCCTTACAGAAGTACCTGGGCAGGCTGGATTGATGGGCTGAAGTCGGTTGTATGAGACTTAACAAGGCCAAGTGACAGGTCCTACCCTGTGTCACAACAACCCCATGCAATGCTACAGGCTTGGGGAGAAGTGGCTAGGAAGCTGCCCTGTGACAAAGGACCTGGGGGTGTTGGCTGACAGCTGGGTGAATGTGAAACAGGAGTGTGCCCAGGTGGGCAAGCAGACCAACAGCATCCTGGTTTGTTCCAGAAGCAGCATGGCCAGCAGGAGCAGGAGAACAATCATTTCCCTGGTACTCGACACTGGTGAGGCTGCATCTCAAATTCTGTGTTCAGTCACTACAAAGAGGGCATTGAGGTGCTGGAGCAGGTCCAAAGAATGACAAAAAAGCTGGTGAAGGGTCTAGAGAACAAGTTTTATGAGGAAAGGCTGAGGGAACTGAGATTGTTTAGCCTGGAGATAGGGAGGTTTAGGGGAGACTTTACCACTTTCCTCAACTGCCTGAAAGGAGCTTGTACTGAGGTGAGGGTTGGTCTCTTCTCCCAGGTAACATGCCATAGGACAACACTGAAGATCATCAGGTTGCACCAGGGGAGGTTTTAATTGGACACTAGGAAAATTTTCTTTCCTGAAAGGGTTGTCAAACGTTGGAACAGGCTGCTCAGGCAAGTGGTTGAGTCACTGACCCTGTAGGTATTTCATAGAATCATAGAATGGTAAGGTTGGAAGGGACCTCAAGGATCAGCTAGTTCCTACCCCCTGCCATAGGCAGGGACACCTCCCACTAGTACAGCTCACTCAAAGCCTCATCCAATCTGGCCTTGAACACCTCCAGGGAGGGAGCATCCACGACCTCTCTGGGCAACCTGTGCCAGTGCCTCACCACCCTCACTGTAAAGAACTTCCTCCTGACATCCAGTCTAAATCTCCCCTCTGCCAGTTTAAGCCCATTGCCCCTTGTCCTGTCATTGCAGGACCTTGTAAATAATCCTTCCCCAGCCTTCCTGTAGGGAAGACACGGGGCAGTGAGCCTGGCAGTGCTGGGTTTATGGTTGTACTTGATGATATGAAAGGTCTTTTCCAACCTAAACCATTCTGTGCTGCGAATTTCAGCAAGACATAGAGAAGTGTCTAATGACACATTGTCCTGCACACAGAGTGCCCACCACTGCAGACAGGACCGCTGCAAGCTGAGAGGCTGTGCCAAAGGCTGCTTAGATCGGCACTAATTCCTTACTGGTGTTCCCTAACATGTGCTCTGGCTGCTCAAAATATTGGGTTAGATGGAATCAAGCAGTATGGCTGGTTGCATGTAGGAGTTGGTCAATGCTTCCTGGAGAAGAAAAGAATCACAGCTTGTACCTTTGCTTCAAGGCATTTCAGATGCTGAGTGCTCTGTCTGTTATTCACATTCTCTGAGTCAGCTCACGCCCTTTTGCTTTCTCTCCCGTGAAACGTGCTTGTCAAAGCAGAGAGGAGCCTGGCAGAAAATGCTGCCTCTTGGTGGAATAAAACCACTCTTTGGCTGACTTTTCTGTACTTTCTGTTCCTAAGCCTCAGGATTTAATTTCTTTCTGCTTGGTTGTGATCAAAGATAACCTATGTGTGCTACCTCCATGTGCTAACCAAGACGTGATCTTGCCCTTCTGTTTATAAAGCTACAAACAAGTCACTACATAGCCTGAGCAGTTTCCCAATATACAGGGCATCACTTCTGCTGAAGAAAATACAGGTGGCACAGCTCACACTTGCCTTTGATGTCTGGTTTTGTTTATAAATGCAGAAAGATTTTTCTCCTTGATCTGGGGAAGGGTTGAGCAGCAGGCAGATTTCTTGCTCACTGTTTCCAAATCCCAGGGATGAGTAAGGCAGAGCCATGGCACGGGAGGTGCCAATGGGCTGCAGGCTGCCAGGTGGCTGGAGAATAGGGCTGTGCCCAGCACTTCTCTGAGGCAGAGAAGGGCAGGACAGACATCAGCATGAAGCAATATATGTTTTTTGTGCAGACCATAGTTGGGATGATGGCACCCAGGCTTTGTTCTGGCCAAGGTGTGACAGTGCAGTGATGAAGAGACCTGCTTCAGTTCCTTGTCTTTGTCAGACTGATCTAGCTCCTTTGATGATGATCAGGAAGGTATTTCAAGAGCAATTGCAAACGTTCTGGCTGTGTCCTTGGGGCAACACGAGGTTTGTCTTTTCTTACCATAAACTCAGAGAAAATTTACTCACATTAACATGATTAAATCCATGCAAAATTGGAGTAGAGAGAGATGCTCAGAACAGTGCAAAACTGTGCCAGGACCTTGGTGAAAGCTGCAGGAGGCATAGCTGTGCATCCAGAGAAAGTGTGTCCTAGGGACAGTCCTGGCCCTCTTGCTACACTATGGGTCAGTGAACCAGAAACAAAAAGGATCTCAGAGGCTTCTGAAAGGTGGCAATTTGCTCATACTCTGGTGTTTACTGAAGGGGAAAACCAACATAGCAGGAAGATACATGTGGGTGCTTCTGGAGAAAGGCTTATCTGTACCTCACACTAAAATACACAACTTCTAAAGAAGAAGAAAGGATGAAAAAATATAACCAGGATTAGTGCTGCCTCTCCAAGACTTGCCTGATAAGACAGGCAGGGCCAGCTCGTAAGTGATGTGCAGACACAGGAAGCTGCAGATGGCATGGGCAAAAGTGAACGAACGGCTTTCATTATTTTAGCTAAATGCACGTGAAGGTGTTTTTCATGTTTGTTTCTCAGAATACAAGGTTTCCCTTCCTTTGTGACCTGGCTTTTCTCCTGAATGGATTTTTGAGACCATCCTTCCTTGTGTATGGGGGACCCTTCTCTCCCAACCTTCCCCAGCCATTTAGAGCAGATTCCTGGGGGATTAGAGGGGATGTTTGGACAGCTCGTTTCTCCATCATTAGGGTTTCTTTGATATTCCTTTCTTCCAGCAATGTTGCTAGCAAAATTGGTTTCTGAGTATAAAACCTCTGTGCATTTAGGTGTATTAAGAAATCTGTAGATAAAAATGTGGGTATAAAATGCTCTCTGAGATGGTTTGATTCAGCAAAGAAAAGCCAAAGTTTCAGTATAATTTCTGGTTAAGCAACATACATCTGGATTCCTGTTCTAATGGGAGGTGTCCCTGCCTATGGCAGGGGCTTGAAACTAGATGATCCTTGAGGTCCCTTCCAACCTTACCATTCTATGATTCTGTACCACTGGTGGAGAACAATGCAAACCTGCTACATTTTCAATACTTTAAACATTGGGAGGACAAATAAACCTCCAGCAGTGTGATGATGCTGTGCTGGTTTCTGTAAGTGTTTTCTGCCTGATGCCGTGACTCTTCATGGGTCAGTGCCAGTACAAACCCTCCTGGTTTGTTGTTTGCTTTTCTGTTTTGTTTTGGGGTTTTGGTTTTTAACGTTTTTGGGGGGTTTGTTTGTTTGGGGTTTTTTGTTGTTTTGGTTTTTTTGTTTGGTTTGGTTTGGGTTTGGGTTTTCTTGAGTTTTTTTAGGTGTATAGTTTAATGGCTATGGGCTCCTTAATTCTGAGGATCTTGTTTGATTAGATGCACTTTATGAGTTTAACCTTGGAATTTTACCACCTGAATGAGCTGGGATTATGGTTTGTCTTCTCCTTTATTGTCAGAGGAATTGCACAATACAGAGGGATGGGGTAGTGGAGGAGAGCATTGTCTGGGAACGGCTCCCTTTACCAGAGGTGCTGCTGTGCCACAGGGGAGAGGCACCATAAACCACTGGCTGCTCCCTTGCAACATGGATGTGCTGTGTCCTTGTGGGTGTTGGATTTTGATGGGCATTGCACAGTATCTAACAGCCTCTGGGTTGCTGCTGCAGTAGCAGTACAGGTTGCATGGTGAGGTGTAGATATAACCTCATACCTAAGCAGGGAGCAGGATATTTCTGTACTATCATCTGCTTACGTGGTGAGATGGAACAGGTGACACTGAATCCTGCTCAGTGCTCTCTTCATGTCCTGAAGTCGTCACCTCTGACTGTGCTTTCTTTGGAAAAGTGTTAGCTTGAATTCTTAATAGAATCTGACATGGATTTCAACTTCTGTGCACTCCAAAGGAAGAGGCAGTTTACAATGTTTTCCATTCACTAATTCGTATTAACATGACCCCAGCATCAAAGCGTGGAGGGTCCTGTGATGTTTTTCCACTACATTTGTGGTGAGTTTGGAACCTTTCCCCTGATTAAAATTTACCATACGATCTCAGATGGCTTGGAAGTAAGACAAAACTACATTTTACAGCAAGGCTAGCTTTATAAGTTGTGCTGGTTTGAGGCTAATTGCAGTATTTTAATGGAGAAAATTATGTTATAGGCTGTGAAAGGAAAACAATGCTGATGTCTGCTTCACTCATAGGCTTGCTGAGATGGATAAGAACTCAAAACATAGATAACAGAGTCTCTCGGTCTTTCTCTGGGAGCTGGGAAGTCCTCTTCTCTCTGCTGAGTAACCTCACTAACCACTTTCCTTCTAACCCCCCTGGCTGATCCTCCAAGCTCATCTTGAGCATAAGGCAAACCTTGGGGTAAGGTAGAGGGGTGTGGAGAAGGTGGAAGGATGGTTGGGGGCCCCTCCTGGGGACTCTGATCTCTGGGAGGGGAGTTGTGTTTCTGTATTACCTTTAACTTGTCTATGTCTGTAACTATTCCTGTCTATTGTGTCTATCTCTGCTTGTACATTGTGCTGAGCTGTAAAGAGAGCTTCAGTCCTTAACTTCCAGCCAGCTGAGCCTAGTCTGGGTGATTTTACAAAGTGGGGGGGGTGGGCAGGGAACTCCCAAACCATCACACAAGTGTATATACAAAATAACTTCACATGTACTTACAATTACATACAATTTAGAAATAATACAGAAATCCAATCTTCCACCCTGAACAAAGGAAAATCCCCCAAGGGGCCAACACCTCCCTCACTCTCCCAGATAGAAAACAAGCAGCAAAGCTCATGTGTTATCCGGTCAGTGGAAGAGATTAGAGAGATGTGATGGTTTGGGAGTTCCCTGCCCCACCAAGACTCTTTATAAAATCACCCAGACTAGAGTCAGCCAGCTGGAATCAGAACAATCTGAAGGAGACAACCTCTCCAGAGGAGTTATTATCTTTCTGTGTCTCCCAAATAGGTGCAGAGTCTAACAAAGAAATCCTGCCTGCATGCTTGTGGTACTTCCAGGGCATCATCTGGCAGCAGGATGGGGTCCCCATCATCAGTGTTTGCAGGCTAAGAGACATGCTGCCCATGGCAGGTTAACATCCTGAGCCAAAAATGGGCATTCTGTGGAGTGGAACCCTGAACACCTCCTCCAGATGATGCGTGCAGAGGGGCAATGGTCACAGAGGCAACGTTGTCTCCCCTCCGCCGTTACTGTCATGTTGCCTTCATGCTCCCAGTGAGTGAGGAACTGGCAGGACTAGCAAATGCAGAGCATGGGGCAGGCTGGTCTGGTCTCCAAATCAGCTATGGAGCTGCTCTTTGTGAGGCACCACTGGGAAACACCTGCTATTCCTTCTGCACCATGTGTTCCCTCACCTTGGCAAGTGTGAGAAACAAATGTTTCTTGTAGGCAGCATTCACACCACAAATGGAGGGGAAAATCAGTCCCTATGCATCAACCACCTACCAGTGTAAGGTGCCCCACGGCCATCAAGTGGAGGATGTGATGGCTCAGCATGCAGACTCTGCTGTTTTGAGGCTAATTGGTTTATTTTTATGAGAGAAATTAGACCACTGGTTGTAAAAAGAAAATAATCATAGAATCATAGAATGGTAAGGGTGGAAGCAACCTCAAGGATCATCTAATTCCAACCCCCTGCCATAGGCAGGGACACCTCCCACTAGTACAGCTCACTCAAGGCCTCCTCCAACCTGGCCTTGAACCCCTCCAGGGAGGGAGCAGCCACAACCTCCCTGGGAAACCTGTGCCAGTGCCTCACCACCCTCACTGTAAAGAACTTGCTCCTAACATCCAGTCTAAATCTCCCCTCTGCCAGTTTAAACCCATTGCCCCTTGTCCTGCCATTACAAGACCTTGTCAATAGTTTCTCCCCAGCCTTCCTGTAGGCCCCCTTCAGATACTGGAAGGCTACTCTAAGGTCTCCTGGAAGCCTTCTCTTTTCCAGGCTGCAGAGCCCCAACTCTCTCAGCCTGTCCTCATAGCAGAGCTGCTGCAGTCCTCTGAGCATCTTCATGGCCTTCCTCTGGACCCACTCCAACACTTCAATGTCCTTCCTGTGCTGAGGGCTCCAGAACTGCACACAGTATTCTAGGTGGGGTCTGATGAGAGCAGAGCAAAGGGGCAGAATCCCCTCCCTTGCCCTGCTGCCCACACTGCTCTTGCTGCAGCCCAGCACTCTGTTGCTGTCTGGGCTGCACTCACACTGCAGGCTCATGTTGAGCTTTTCATCAACCCAGACCCCCAGGTCCTTTTCCTCAGGGCTGCTCTCATTCACTCACGACCCAGCCGGGATTTGTGCTTGGGATTGTGCCTACCCAGGTGCAGGACCTTACACCCAGTCCAAGCATCCCTTAGAGCATAAAACTTTTCTGTATCACTACACCTTCTCAAGGAAACACAATAGTTATTCCTCTCCTTCATTAATATATCTTTTGTAACTGCAGAGAACAGGAGCAGCAATGTACACAGGCAGGTTCCCTTCCCCTGGAAACAGGAAGAAGTGTGATGGTTCTGTCGTGCCTTGAGCTTTGTACAACTTGGGACAGAACTTGGCTTGCTTTCTTTGAGCTGGCTTCAGGGTGAGGGGAGGATTGGGTGATTGTTATCCAGGTAAAGAGACCATTAAACAAAATATTTTCACAGGGCTGAGTGTTTGTAGCAGAGTGTGGGGAGTAACCAAACTGTATTGATTAGAGGGGAAAAAACCAAACCCACCACCACTTACTAAAAAAGACACAGAGTATTTTGTGAGCAGTATGCCCTGCTGCTGGGTTCCAAGGGACAGTGCTGCTGGTGGCTATTGAGCTGTGGCCACCTGCATACCCAGCGCTGAGCCGAGACCATTTTGTGCTGTTACTGCGCTTCCCAGGTCAGAGCCACTCATTGCCTGGCAAGGCAGGGGCAATTGTGAAACAGCTTTGCCAGCCCCTAGGAACGTGTCCAGGAATTTTATGGCTGTGTCCATGTATCCATGGAGCGTGACCACGATTTTTTAAAATGAGTTTCTGCTTATTGTTAGGTAACAGTGCTGCTTTCTGTGCTTGTTTGCTGCAGTGCCCAGGGAACCGAGTGGTGGGGACAGTAGAGCTGCACTGCACTTGTGCTGGTTTGAGGCTTATTGGAATACTTTAATAGAGAAAATTACACTATAGGCTGTGAAAGGAAAACAATGGTGATGTCTACTTCACTCATAGGCTTGCTGAGATTGTTTTGGGAAAAGAACATAAACATAGATAAGGCATTGGCAGTCTGTCTCTCTCTGGGGGAACAGCGTGTTGGGCAGTCTGATTTCTAGCTCCTCTTTGCCAGTTAATCTTTATTAACCACTTTTCTTCTAACCCACCTGGCAGATCCTCCAAGCTCACCTTGCACGTAAGGCAAACCTTGGGGTAAGGTACAGGGATGGGGAGAAGGTGGAAGGGTGGTTGGGAGCCCCTCCTGGGGTCTCTGATTTCTGGGAGGGGAGTTGTGTTTCTGTATTACCTTTAACTTGTCTATGTCTGTAACTATTCCTGTCTATTGTGTCTATCTCTGCTTGTACATTGTGCTGAGCTGTAAATAGAGCTTCAGTCCTTAACTTCCAGCTGGCTGAGTCTAGTCTGAGTCATTTTACAAAGTGTGGGGGGCAGGGAACTCCCAAACCATCACAGCACTGCAGCGATGAGAAAGGGGAACAGATCTTTCCCTGTAGGAAGGGATCTGTGCCACTGATCGCTCAAAATGCTCTTACTGAAATGGCAGGAGCCACAGCATAGGTATTATGGGAAAGGATATCTGCAGCTTGCCCTCAGGAGACATAGTCCAGAGTGGGTGTGAGTTTGTAGATGATGGTGAAGCCTTCCCAGAAACAACTGGTGGCCAGAAGAGTAAACTGCAGCATCGGGCACCATTAAAGCAAATTTCCCTCTCCTGGTCATTAAAGCAAGGAGTGCTTGCTGACTGGGGATAACTCATGAGAATGATCATCATAAAAACACAACATTCCAGCCTTTGTGCCTCTGCTGGCATCTATGAAATACTCTTCAGCAGGGGAACTACATTTAACCTTGTAACAGAGGTCAGAAACGTCTCCATCCAGTGCCTTTTCCAAATGCTGCAGGTGTCAGCACGTTTTTAATTTCACATTATGAGGGTTTTGTGTATTTCAATGGCAGGCTGCAGATTGCAAGCCAGTTTCCCCAGCTGCCCTAAACCCACCCAGCTCTGTTTGCTGCAGCTTCACCAGTTTGTGCCAGCTGCATCTTTGACCTGTAGCATCGCTCTTGCTGCCGCAGCCCAGTGAATGTTCGTTTTGCAGCTGCATAGTAGCTGAGGCTGTGCAAATGTCCAGGGGGGGCTGGTGGTCCACATCCTCGCTTTTAAGAACCAGATGTGCTGGCAGTAGTGCTGGGATATCAGCAAGTGAATTAGTGCCACCCTCTCAGCCAAGTTTGCTAAATGTCCAATGCAGTTCTGAGTACTTTCGGTTCTGACTTTCCTTCTCAAGCTTCATTTGCAGAAAGGCAGTACTGTGGTTTTCCTGAAAACCCATCCTTTGTAAGATTACTTGGCTAACTGCTAATCCAAAGTCACTTCTGCAGTATTTGGAATGAATTGGAGGCCATGTCCCAAAAAGGCCAGCCAAGAACTATAGCAATAGATCCATTTGATGGGAAGATATTCCTGGAATGGGGAAGCGAACTGGAGAGTGGCTTGAAGCCTCGGTGTTATGCCTGTGGGTTTCACCTGTAGGAAGAAGCAGCAAGTGGTCAGCTGCAACCTGGTATCTGCAAAATTGAGTCTAGCTCAGATCACTATGAGACCAGAGGAGACCAAAGGCACCTTCTGAGTAATTTCTCCCTCCCCCTGGACTGCCCTGAGCACTCTTTTTCATTTCTTGCTCTGGAGCCCAGAAAAACTCTGTGAGTAAGGGTTTGCATAACTTTCTGGTGATTTTTTCCCATGATATGCATGGGAAAGCGCCAAAGATAATGATCTGGACAGAAACATGTTAGACTTCATCTATTTATAAGTAAAAGCCACAAGAGTAGCCTTTCTAAGAAAGAGCAACAATCCATTGAAAGAGGAAACTGTATTCTCTGCTCTCCATACCTACTTCAGGATTTCTTTCCTCAAAACAGCAGTAAGAGCAATTGAAGCCAAACCAAATCAAAACCAAACCTCTACACCTCCACCAAGAATGTGGTTTCAGGAGACCTGCAAAGTCCTGTGTTTGTGAAACAGCTCTTATCACCTTCTGAGAAAACCTGTGTTTGCTTTCTGGGGATCTCATCACTCTACATGTTGTCATTGTGCTGAAGAAAATGAAACCCTTGGCTGCTGACAGATCCAGAAGGGCAAAGAAACTTCTTGCCCAGAGTGATTTTGTGGTGTTGAACCGAGCCTTTGTATACTGCCATAGCTATATGGCAATAATGTCCCTTTCAGACACACTCCCAAGTCCCACCAAAGTCAAATAGAAGTTGCACAGATGCTTCTGAGCTGAATGAGTATGCTCTTGCCTACCAAAGACATAGGCTTCACCTCAGCTGCAATGCTGGTCTGATGGTGGGGGAAGTGAGGCCCCACAGAGACACTGGGATCTCTTCAAAATAATCCTTGCTTTGCTGTGCCCAGCCTCACAGGCTAGCCCCCTCCCCTCCAAAGATGCAGCAAGCAGAAGAGTTTCACCAGAGGTCACCCCAGTGCTCAGTGATGCAAGGAGACTATGTGATGAGGTGAAACAGGGGTTAGCCACTGTATTCTTTTTCCTTCCATGTCACAAGAGTTTAGCCAGTGGGATCCAGTTCACAGATCTGTGGCTGAGCACCAGCTTTATATATCAGTCTCAATGGTGTTTCTGTGGGGTCAGAGTGAGACTCACCTCTTGCCCTCCTGAAGAAGGAGTTCACTCCTTGCCAGGTGCCCATAGCATCCCTTAGAGGGTTAATAACCTCCCTGCTGCAAATAGGAAGGGACATCGATGCTTCAGCCTTTGCCTTCCCAGATGACTGCTCCCTGTGCCGTTGTGTCTTCCCCAGGGAAAGCTTGTTTGCTTGTGTCAGTGTGGATGTGATGATATTGCCCCACTCTGTGTTCAGGTGATGCTGCTCCAGCTCAGGTGCTCTCCATGGCCTGTCATCCTTTGTGCCAACAGGGAGCTCTGCCTTGTGGGATGGTGACAAAAAATGAGGTGTCTGCCTCTAAGCCTTGGTTCAAAGTGCCTTCTTTGGGCACTGGTGCCCAGCCTGCCTCACGTCCCATCAGCTTCCTATCCATGCATGCACCTTTCCCAAAGGAAGGATGGGGCTGCCACAAAGTCCACACCAAAACAACATTCCTCTTTCACAACATCTTCCTGGGTGTTCAGCCATGGGATGAGAAGGGCTGGACCAGGAAGTTTTATGATCAGATTTTGTCCCAGGTTTCTCCCACAGGGAGGAAGCGCAGCCTGGCTGCTTGCTGTCTGCTGTCACTGACCATGCCTGCTCTCCCATCCTCTTCCTCCTCCTCCCTTATCCCCTTCTGGACCCTGCCCAGGACCTAGGCAGCACTTTTCAGCATGCTCAGGTGCCTGGATTGGGGTGTAATCCCTCACTGCCCTAACCCTATGTTTGATCCTTCAGCATTTGCTGGAAGATTTAATCAATTTGTTTATCAAGTAATGCACTGTCTGCCTATTTGGTTACAGCCCATCATTATGTCAGCATCTTTTCCTGGTGATGCTCTAGTTTCAGTTAAACTCTCAGGACACCCTTCTGTGATTTGCATGAGATCACACTCCTGGGCACATGATTTCTTTTTATTCTGGTATTTTGGTGGCCATGTTTGGCTTCAGACTCATGCTGCTGATCTCCTGGGGAAGGAAAACACTTTTCTCAATGCTAGGTGAGTAGTCCTATGCTGTTATCAACTCCTTCTGAACTTGGGCCATCCCTTCAACTTCTCCATCTTCCTTGCCCTTACATACACTTTGCCTTACAGCAGGCATTAAAACACAACTGAAAGATCTCAAAGGAGAATGCTACGGGGGTGTTGAGTGGTGCACAGAAGCAAGAAGTATCAGTTCTTGCACAGGGCTTCCCAGAAGCAAAAGGGAAATTAATTTTTCTGCTCTGGAGGAGAGAAAGCGAGAAGCCAGGACATGGAGCAGAAGCACAGCTTTGTGCACAGCTTAGGGCAGTTACTGGTGCTGTCCGCCCCTCCCCCAGCGAACTTTTAAAGCTATCTTCCTGCCTAGAGCCAGCCTGCGACATGATTCTGTTTTGTTAACAGCCCGTTCCCTCTTTTGGATGCAGCAATGTCACGGACACTGGCTGCATCCTTCCCCTCCCCCTGCCAGGGAGAACATAGAATAAAGCTCCTGAAAGCTGGCGTGCAAGGAAATAGCAAGATACTGCTTTCATCCATGCATTTCGATGGAAATGGTTCCCTCCCTCTCTCCTCACACTTCGAAGGCTTTAATGTCACTGGAAAATGGCCCTCGTTTTAAATCACCACAGCTCCTAATCCCAGAAGCTTTTGCTGACACTCTGGCTGTTTCTGTAAGTGCCTACCTGCACAGCTTTGCTCCCTTGTCTGGGCCGAGGGCACGGTGTGTTTGTGTGTGTGAGTGTGCAGGGCAGAGGGCAGGTGAGTGTCGGGGTGCAAGGGCAGATGACACAGGGGCAGGGCAGCAGGACTGATGATACCCCAACACCCCTGCATCCACTTCCTTCTCTTGTGCTGCGCTGCCTGCCTCCTGCAGCGCTGGGGCCTGTGGTACTCGCAGGTGCCAGCTGAGGAGCTGCCCCTGTGCCACTTCAGCACCTCCCACCTGTGTGCCCAGGAGCCGACACCTGCAGCTGGAGGGCGGCTGACGGCACCCACGCCGCGGGCTCCTGCCCTCCCCCAGCCCGGTGAGCCTGGATGTTTTCCTGTTTGACTCTTACCTCTTGCACCGGTCCCGGGGACAGGGGACAGTGACAACCAGGCTGCTGTCCCTGCAGGAGCCAGCCTCTGCCCACTCACACCTCGCGGGCTTGCCAGGGCTCACGTCTTCCTAATTCTCCTTCCTCAGGAGGAGCTGGACCCTGCACCCAGCTGTGCTGCCAGGTCTGTACCGACACTCTGCTTAGAGGCACTGGGGACAAGAGCAGGTGGTGGTGGAGTTGTGAGAAGGCTGCAAAAGCCACGGAGCTGCTGAGCTGCAGAACTGAACTGATGGAGGAAGGAGAAGACAGATCCGGAGCTCTGCTTGCTAGGTTTTGTTTGCTGTTACAGCCGTGCCAGTGTTTGCCTGCTCTTTGGAGCTGGGTGCAATTCTAAGGCAGCTGCAACTGGGATGGTAAATTTGGTTGAATATTGTTTGGGGAGGTTGTTACATTTTCTGCTTCAAAATAGTCTGATACATATGCAGTGCATGTAAGAAGACTAGAAGAATAGATTTCTTTCTTTCTTTTTATTTGTTTAATCAGATAAAACTGGTGCTTTGTGGAAGAAATTGATGTACTCCACTGCATGAGTGTTGGTTTTTAAAGTGGCACGTGGACCTGAAGTGTTGCCCAGGTGGGTAGAGATGGATGGCCCTAGGACTGATTGAGAGAGGCTCTAGACTTGCTAGTGATAGGTGGGCTGTGCAGAAGGTGTTTGAATCTTGTATACCACTGCAAATCTACCCATGCAACGTTGCTTCTGGACTGCGCTGTTATCCCATTTCTGATAGAATCTCAGTCCTGGATGCTGCACCATTGCAAAATTTCCAGGAGCTGGATGGAGGAATTGGGTCTGTCTTGTGCAATACTCTGGCCTCCAGAAAGTTGTCTGACCTACTCAACCCAGTAACAAAGTGCCAGGGAAATGAGCCAGGGAGGTCAGCAGAGCTATTGCTTTATGGCGGTGGAGAAGCACGTCCTTGGCAGAATACACAGGAGGATGGGCATTGTGCTGTGTTAACTTTTCCCACAAGTGTAGCACGGGGCTTTTGTGTGTGTCATCAGCTGAGGAGAAGTTGCTAGAACACTGTATTTTCTAAAGATACAATTTCCTCTAGGCTCCCTTAGTTTCTGGTGCTTGGGTACTGCTGCTTTTGGCAGAAACACAAGAAAGTGGGATTATTGGAGATATTTGCTTAGTATAAATTAGAATATTGGTCCTTTGATTTGTGAGAGCTAAGAAAATTGTATTAGGAGACGAGCATCTGTCATCTAACATCCACCTCCGTTTACATAACGAGTGCCACATTTTAGCCTCAGCAGGGAAGAAAAGTACAGCTAATCAAAGTGAATCAGTTTGTGCACTTAATGCTCAAGGACAAAATTCCCACAGAGATCCAAAGCGGAGTGTCACATCCTCTAGGTACATTACATGACAAAAAATTAACTCTTTTCTTTCTGAACCCCAGCAGTCAGTTGTGACTGGACAACATCCCATCTTCATCGGAGCTCAGCTGTTGGAAAGAAGCCCAACTCAGACAGCAACAGAAAGGACTGTGCCAGAGCCAGCAACTCTGGTTGGGTCGGTTGCCCTCCGCTGGCAGTGGCAGCCAGGCTCAGGAAGCAGCCTCCAGCCTACTTCTGAGCAGACAGACCCATTCTGTTTTGCCTTTGTTGGGAACCGGCCAGGTGTAAGTCAGTTCTGACATTTATAATGTAGACAGAAATTATATTAAGTGCCAGATGCTCTGCAGCTGCAAATTGTTCTCCTTGGACTCAAATGTCAGTTTACAGCTCTGTAATGATATCCCCATCACGGGCCTATCTTCCCAGCAGGAGTGGGTACAACTGCCTCAGCACCTAGACAGGCACAGTGTGCTCTCCAGGCTCAGCCTGGCCTCTCTTCAGACCCCACTGGGCTCAGACTCTGCATTGTGCAGGTAATCTGATGGACTTGCATTTTGCAGCTCTAGCACTCCATAGCTGTTAGCATTTGGATGTTCAAGAGGTTAAGATTAGGAATAAGTCTCTCATAGCATAGTCATACTGGGGAGACATGGCCTCAGCCATGCTCAGGGGTGGTTTCTGAGGTGGCAGATAAGCATGACACATGTGAAGCCTATTCACACTTGCCCATACATCTCCAAACTCCAGTCTCACATCATGTCCTGCTTCACAGCTCCAGGAGTAACCGAGCTTGGCTGTCACAGTCCTCCATCACATGCAGCCTTTTTAAATCAAGGAGGATTGGTGGCTTAAAGCTTTCTTCCCTAATTCCCACTGTTGAATGTTAAAATACAGCCTTGACACATGTCCTCTGTCAGAGATCCTTCAACCTTTTTTCCTTCAGGAGGCAGCTCTCAGTGTTGATGCTGGACCAGTTTTCCTTCCACCCCAGAGGGGAGATACCACCATGAACAAAGTAGATGGCAGACATTTATTTTTCACTCTTCCTTCTATAAAACTGCTTCTCTTCTCTAGGAGCTCTCCCTTCCCCCTGATGCACCCCACAGGTCTTGCCCAAATTGCAGAGATTTTGGGGAGTAGTGGCAGATGGTGTCAATGCTGGGACCAGTGCTGTTTAACATCTTTGTCAGTGACATGGACAGAGGAATCAGTGCACCCTCAGCAAGTTTGCAGATGACACCAAGCTGTGTGGCACAGTCGGCTTGCTAGAGGGCAGGGATCCATCCAGAGGGACCTGGACAGGCTGCAGAGCTGTGCCCAGGCCAACCTCATGACATTCAACAAGGCCAAGTGTAAGGTCCTGCACCTGGGTAAGCACAGTCCCAAGCACAACTCCAGGCTGGGTGGTGAATGGCTGAGAGCAGCCCTGAGGAAAAGGACCATGGATAGGGACACTTTCCACTAGATCAGGTTGTTCAAAGCCCCATGTAACCTGACAAAATTCTCTGGGTAACATGTTCCAGTGTCTTACCATCCTCACAGTAGTCAGTTGTCAGTAGTACTGACTGACACAGTAGTCAGTCAGGGAACAGAGTCTGTTCCCAATAGCCAATTAAATCTACTTTCTTTCAGTTTGAAACCCTGACTCTTGTCCTATCCCCACACCTCAATAAAGAGTCCTTCCTACCTTTCTTGCAGGTTTCCTTTAAGAACTGCAAGACCACTAAAAGGTCCCCCTAGAGCCTTCTATCTTCAGACTGAACAACCCCAACTTTCCCAACCTGTCCTCATAGGAGAGGTGGTCCAGGTCTCTGATCATTTTTATGGCCCTGCTATGTTCATGTGTTTTTTCACTCTGGAGGCTCCAGAGTTGAACACAGTACTCTAGGTGGAGTCTTGTGAGAGCAGAATAGAGGGGAAAATCACTTTCCTCAACCTGCTGGCAACACTTCTCATGTTCCAGCCGATGATTTCTGTGCTGTGAGTGCACATTGCTGGCTCAAATTTTGTGTTTCATCCACCAATATGTCCAAGTCCTTTTCCACAGGGCTGCTTGGAATCACTCCATCTCCCAGTCTCTACTGGTACCAGGCATTGACCCAATCGAAGTGCAGGACCTCACATTTAGCCTTGTTGAACTTCATGAGGCTTGCACATGCTCACCTCTCCAGCCTGCCAAGGTCTATCTGGATGCCATCTTTCTCTCCAATGTGTCAACCTCATCACACTGTTACTGTTCAGTGTCACTGGCAAACTTGCTGAGGAGGTCCCTCTCCACCTTTCCCAACAAATACGTGGCATGAGAAAGAGAAGGCAAGTAGCACATGACAGTGAAGAAAGAGACAAGGCACAGTGTATGAGGGCCAACTTCAGTGGTACTACTTGGCATCACAGACCATGGCTGAAAGAGCAGTGGTTCAGGTCTTTGTTGACACCTGATGGAATATGACCGAGGACAAAGTCAGCAGCACAATTCCACTGCTGGGGAACCCCTGTGTTGGAAAGCAACCTGCACTGAGCTCATTGCTTTTGCTTTGAAGATCTCTCACCTGTGTGTAGTGTAATGGATGGATAAGCAGCAATGCATCTGAGAGGAGGATGTGGCCCAGGCTGCTGCCAGCCTTAGGAAAGTCCCTCTGAATCACCGGCTAGTGAGAGAGTTGCTGAACTGTTCAGCTTTGTCTCAGGCAATTTTTAACACAGACAGTTCACTGCTCAGTTCTTGCCCTCCCCACCCCAAGACAGGTAGAAGAGGTGACCCTCTAAGCGTGCACTGAAACCTCCTGTGGGACTGTGCAGAATGGAGACCACCACCCCGGGTGAGGTCCTGGCTTACCAGGATACAACCTGGGTAAACCGCAATGCTGATTTGAGGCTGAGTGTGATGTCACTCAGAGATCCTTAAGGGAGGTCCACGAGGGGACTGTGGTTTTCAGTCCATCAGCAGTTGTCTGGGAAGAGTAACAGGGAGCTCTGGTTGTGGTCAAAGAGAGAGCTTTTGGGATAGTGACATGTGAGGCTTTTAGGCTTGTTGACATTTCAGGACGTGATTTCCTGGGGACCAGAGTGCCCTTTTCCCCCTTAACCTCTCCAGTTACTGAGATCCGATGTGGTTACAGAGATGGGGCCACTCAGTTTCCTGACAGCTTCCAGCCCAGCTGGCATGCAAGCAAACCAGAAGTAGGCAACAACTTTCAACCCTCAGAAACCTCTCAAAAGCATATAGGGAGATAATTGAGGATATCCAGCCTCAAAATGCCAGTTCATCAGCACCTGAAGTGTCTTTAGAGCTACTGCTAATTATTATGAGAAATGATTGCTTGTCTCTCCGGAAACCAGTTGAGAGATCCAGAGCAATTATTCTTTGCCTTAAAATTATTGCAATATGATTTCTTAGCAGCTTTACATTTCACAGTGTCGACACGTTCTACACGCTGAGGAGGAGTAATCTCAGATAAAGGTTTAAACTTCTTTTTCTCTTCCTTTCCTCTTTAAAGGATCTCAAAGCAGCTGTGAAATGTGAATAGATTTTAACTATTAAGCTCAAGCTGCCAAGATGTTATTTCCTGTAGCTTTGACTCACGCAACTGAAAAAAATTTGGATCCAAATATTGTTTTGTACTGATGATTTTTGTCTCCCTCTGCCACCCCCAGGCTCGGCTGTATTTAAAGCCAAAATACCAAGGCGTAGTCTCATCTCATGTGTGCTTGTTTTTCTTGCTGGCAAGGCACCTCACTGCAGGAAGTGCTTGCTTGGAGCAGGGTGAGTCTGAGTCCACAAGAGCCTGACCTGGGCCTCCAGTGGTCTCCCACTTGCCAGAGAAAGCATTTTGATGTCATCCAGTGTGGGCTAGTGCCACTTGCATCCCCCAGGGTTATTTGATGAGGAGAACAGGGCTTTCTCCAGCAGAATTCAGTGTGGGCTGGTGTCACTTGTGTCCCCCAGGGTTATTTGATGAGGAGAACAGGGCTTTCTCCAGCAGAATTCGGTGTGGGCTGGTGCCCCTTGTGTCCCCCAGGGTTATTTGATGAGGAGAACAGGGCTTTCTCCAGCAGAATTCGGTGTGGGCTGGTGCCCCTTGTGTCCCCCAGGGTTATTTGATGAGGAGAACAGGGCTTTCTCCAGCAGAATTCGGTGTGGGCTGGTGCCCCTTGTGTCCCCCAGGGTTATTTGATGAGGAGAACAGGGCTTTCTCCAGCAGAATTCGGTGTGGGCTGGTGCCCCTTGTGTCCCCCAGGGTTATTTGATGAGGAGAACAGGGCTTTCTCCAGCAGAATTCGGTGTGGGCTGGTGCCCCTTGTGTCCCCCAGGGTTATTTGATGAGGAGAACAGGGCTTTCTCCAGCAGAATTCGGTGTGGGCTGGTGCCCCTTGTGTCCCCCAGGGTTATTTGATGAGGAGAACAGGGCTTTCTCCAGCAGAATTCGGTGTGGGCTGGTGCCCCTTGTGTCCCCCAGGGTTATTTGATGAGGAGAACAGGGCTTTCTCCAGCAGAATTCGGTGTGGGCTGGTGCCCCTTGTGTCCCCCAGGGTTATTTGATGAGGAGAACAGGGCTTTCTCCAGCAGAATTCGGTGTGGGCTGGTGCCCCTTGTGTCCCCCAGGGTTATTTGATGAGGAGAACAGGGCTTTCTCCAGCAGAATTCGGTGTGGGCTGGTGCCCCTTGTGTCCCCCAGGGTTATTTGATGAGGAGAACAGGGCTTTCTCCAGCAGAATTCGGTGTGGGCTGGTGCCCCTTGTGTCCCCCAGGGTTATTTGATGAGGAGAACAGGGCTTTCTCCAGCAGAATTCGGTGTGGGCTGGTGCCCCTTGTGTCCCCCAGGGTTATTTGATGAGGAGAACAGGGCTTTCTCCAGCAGAATTCGGTGTGGGCTGGTGCCCCTTGTGTCCCCCAGGGTTATTTGATGAGGAGAACAGGGCTTTCTCCAGCAGAATTCGGTGTGGGCTGGTGCCCCTTGTGTCCCCCAGGGTTATTTGATGAGGAGAACAGGGCTTTCTCCAGCAGAATTCGGTGTGGGCTGGTGCCCCTTGTGTCCCCCAGGGTTATTTGATGAGGAGAACAGGGCTTTCTCCAGCAGAATTCGGTGTGGGCTGGTGCCCCTTGTGTCCCCCAGGGTTATTTGATGAGGAGAACAGGGCTTTCTCCAGCAGAATTCGGTGTGGGCTGGTGCCCCTTGTGTCCCCCAGGGTTATTTGATGAGGAGAACAAGGCTTTCTCCAACAGAATTCAGTGTGGGCTGGTGTCACTTGTGTCCCCCAGGGTTATTTGGTGAGGAGAACAGGGCTTTCTCCAACAGAATTCAGTGTGGGCTGGTGCCACTTGTGTCCCCCAGGGTTATTTGATGGGGAGAACAGGGCTTTCTCCAACAGAATTTAGCATCCTAGCTGAGCACCTGACCTTCAAGTGAGACATAGTCCTAAATCCATGACTGTATAGCTGGGAGGTCTAGCAAAAGGGTACAGACTGAAAAATCAGCACTTAGTTGCATTAGCAATTAATTCCTGTGAGCATGTTTGATCATATTCCTGTCTGCATCAATTGTGAGTTTCATTTGGCTGCTGACAGCACCTGCTGGCAGAGAGCACACCTGGCAAATAACTGCTTTCCACAGGAGGGATGGCAGGTTATAAGAGCAGCGGCCTCTCTTCTTCTGTCTCAGCATCTCCTTTTACAGCATTTATGCCATAGCAAGGCACAGGCAACTCGAAGTAGCCTCCAGTTATATCTCATCTACCACAGTGACACTACCATCAGCTGGAGGCTGTGTGCAGAAGTCCTGCACAACATCGTTAGCATTGCCCTGGCAGAAGCCGGTAATTGGTGCCTAGGCTTTTTGATGGCCTTCTGCCCAAGGGTTCATTGCATTCTTGATGTATTATAAATGATTATATTACAGTACCTCTTAAATAAACCAACACAACAAAGGGTAAGCATGCCAAAGGAGATCTTGCTAACATGCTGGCCTGCTCTCACGAATTTAAAACTGCAGAAAGCCCTGACAGCCATCTGACGTGATTACAAGATTGCTGTCACAGAAGTCACCTTGGATAACAGTGCTTGGTTCAGATGTGCTAAGGGCAAAACCAGAGGGAGGCTACTCTTAATTTTCTAGGGACGTTTAAATTAGGCATTGTAGCAAGACTGTCAGTCGTGTTACCTGGCTGCTGAGGCTTTGGGACTGCAGTGCCGATAGGGTTGCTCTTATTAACTGATTTGCAGCTGATATTGGAAACGGGAAGGAGCCCTTCAACTTCTTGTGTGAGACTGTCCATGCAGATCACTATGGAGGGGAGGTCTGAGATGTCCAGGTGCTTCTTGCTGTTACCATTCCCTGCCCTGTTTCTGATCTGCAGTGATGTCTCTGGAAGCCCTTCTAACCAGACAATAAAACACTGGTTGCATAGCCATTTATTTTGAAGGGAAAAGCAATGAACTACCTGGAGGAAGACTGCTAACCTGAAGCAGGGAGGATGAAGGGAGATGCTTTTTCTTTCCACTGCTGCATAGGCAGTTACTACAGACTCTCTCTGTCCATTCCTTGAGCAAATGCCCACTAGGGCAAATGCCTATTAGAAAGTTTCTTTAAATTAGGGTGAAATGCAGTTTTGCAAGAGGTTTGGTTGTTTGGTTTTGCATGATGTGTATCATTATGAGAGCTGCAGAAGAAAGGCAAGACTCCACAGCAGGGTGGATGGGAGAATCTTTCTGCAGGTGTTCATTCAGTGATTTCCACTCACTGAAGCTTGGAAACAAAGTTTTATTTCCAAATCCAATCCTTAAGATATACATACGGGGGAGAGGACCAAAGGAAGCCATGATCACAATCTTCAACATCAAAGGCAGTCGAAGCAGAACATGAGTAAGACGCTTCTCATGCCTGTGGGGACTCAGCACAGGAGGCCTGGGTGAGGTGTGTGGGTTAGAGGCCAACAGCTGAGGCAGCTGCACACTCTGAAGACTGAGAAGGTTTTGTGAGGCAGGTGTCTATGGCAGATGGACTCAAGCTACCTAGCCTAGCTTGGAAACAGAAGGTGAAGAGATCCCTCCAGGCCTTCTTGCTGAGGAGGGGAGCCAGTAAAGGGAGCCAGAGGAATTGCATCTTTACCTGATGACATGCTCCTTTATTCTCTAGCTAATCCCTAAGTAAGGAAGAAAGAAGCGTGAAGGACAGAGGAACAAGATGTTGGTGCTGTCTAACAACACGACCATGAGTTCACTCCTCTCCAACATGCTTCAAGACTATGTGGAGAAGACAAATACCTCTGCACCTTCCCAGGTCAAAAGTGCCAGCAGCAACCTGGAAATCGTCTACGTGCTGATGATGGTTGGGCTCTTTGGCTTCTTCACTGTAGCAGTCATGCTGACCAACATCCGCGCCAGGAGGCTGGAGGACTCCCACGACCCCTACAACACCTACATTGCCACAGACATTTGGCACAAGAAGGACAGGCAGTATTTTCAAGCCAAGCTCATAGAAAATTACAAGCTGTGCTGTGTCTTTGAAAACCAGCTGGCTGTGGAGCAGCCAGGCATGCAGATTCCTGAGGCAAAGGCTTCCTAGCAAAAAGGGAGAAAAGTTTGCACTTTGCACAGGGGGGACCTGACCGACAGCTGCACAGCTGCAGCACTCATCTCAGTCAGGCTGAATGGTGAAGCTGATGGGTCTGTGACAGCCCTGGTGCTGTCAAAGTGCCCAGCCACCAGCACCTTACTGCAGTCACTGTGTGATCAACAACAGAGGACACTCAGAGGGAATATCATGGACTCATCAGCTTCACCTAAAAAATCAAATATTGGTGTTGCCAGCGTGAACATTTGCTATGGTCATGTAATTAAATGCAAGCTGGATCAAACACAAGCTTAACCTCAAAGTATGGTTTAGGCAATCATTTTCAAAACAGATTCTTTAAAAAAAAAATAAAAATCATAGAATCATAGAATGGTAAGGTTGGAAGGGACATCAGAGATCATCTTGTTCCAACCCCCTGCCATAGGCAGAGACACCTCCCACTAGTACAGCTCACTCAAGGCCTCCTCCAATCTGGCCTTGAACACCTCCAGGGAGGGAGCAGCCACAACCTCCCTGGGCAACCTGTTCCAGTGTCTCACTACCCTCACCGCAAACAACTTCCTCCTAACATCCAGTCTAAATCTCCCCTCTGCCAGTTTAAACCCATTGCCCCTTGTCCTGTCATTGCAAGACCTTGTCAATAGTCCCTCCCCAGCCTTCCTGTAGGCCCCTCCAGATCCTGGAAGGCTACTCTAAGGTCCTTACACTTGTCTGTATATTTATGTCTGTGCTTGACTCAAAGCCCATAAGCAATTCCTCCAGCTCCCAAGAGCAGTTTCCCTCCATATAGCTGCTTATCTGTTACAGTATCCTACAGGAGGTCCTTGCCAATAATGTTCTCCTGCCCTTGATCCCCTCTTACTGCCTCCTTCGGCAGGCTGTGTCTCTGGGCTGCTGGGGCATGGTGGCAGCTGAATTTAGTTTCTGCGACAGCAGCTATGATCCACCTCTGTTGAAAGGGAGAGATATGGCTCCCCTGGGCATTGCCTTGCTCAAAATAACAACCTCATCAGTCTGAAGCCTGTTTTCTTGTTTGGGATGAAAGAAGCAATGGTCTTGGCAGGAGGGGTTTTTACTTCTGCTCTGCATCCCATTCTTAGCTGCTGGAGAGGAAAGAGAAGTGGGAAGGGCTTGAAAGCAAGCTGTGCAGGGCAGCTGCTTCGAAGGCAAGGCGAGGGCAGATAGCCCACCCAAGCATTTTGATGAGTGAGTGATACCAGTCAGGCATGTCCTTTTTCCATCTGTAGGTACTTCTTTAGCACTATACTTTCTTTAAAGTAGTATTCCAGGCAAGTTTGTGTCCCCAGGACAATGAAAAATGTAGAGTTGGGGTTTTTTTTAGAAGATAGATATGGTGTCTACCATGGAGCTGAGGACAAAATACACATTTTCAGTGCCTTGAACAGCTTGGAAAATCTCCATCAGCTTAAATATCTGAGTCACTTTTTCCTCCAGAGGAATGTAAACCAAGCTCAAGCTTTGGAAAAATGTTGCCTTCTCAGCTTGGGCACTGCTCTTTTGGCATCTGATGGTGTATTTTGTTTATTCCTTACATTTCCCTCCCACCGTGAGAGTGCAGATGCTTTTCTTTGCTGGTTCTTGGGAGGCAGGCCCGTGCAGCATTTCTGACTACATTTAAACTTGTATCCAAAATGGCCTTTAATTACATTTAAAGCCTTTGAACATTAAGCTTGTCAAAAGGGCTCCCTCCCACAGCTCTTACTCCACTCCAGGTGTTTTCAGGTATTTTGGATTTAGGCATTTGGCGGTCGCCGATGTAAGGTTATTTGTGACAAGGGTGATTGTCAGCATTAGTTGGCTTCCTCTTTCTTTTTTTTTTTTTTTCTTAAGGTCTACCATTTTATTATTTTAAAAAAAAAAAAAGATGGGAACCACTCTGCTGTAATCATAACACCTTTCTGAGCCACCAGGCTGCAAATCACCAACCAGTGGCAGTTTTACACTCCCACTGTTGTCCTCCACCTTACCTTTCAGTCTTGTAGTTCTCCTTTCTCCCCTATTTTTTTTCACTCGTACAAAGCAATAAAATACAAATTACAAACTGCACTTGTGGCCTCAGATATCTTTTTCTTCCTAACCTGTTTCACAAGCTCACAGTAAAAGTGTTGATAATACCTGCTTGGCACCCACTCACCCGTCCCCTTTCTACACCCTATTAAGCAGGGCCAGGCCTGGGTGCTGGGATATCTCTCAGTACACCTAGATCTGGAGAAATAGCAAAATGTCAGGAGCAAATTCCTCACCTCAAGTAAACCCCCAGGGTTTGCAATACCCCAGGAAAGCTTGGCTCTGGTGTTTGGTGCAGCAACCCTGGTTGCACGTAGTTTTCCACTGTAGCCCACACAGCACCTGCCCTAGGGGAGCCTAGGTTTTGTTGCACCCCTGTCAAAGACATGACACTGGGCCTGGTAATCAGGGAGGAATAACTGTGGAGTAGTAGTCCCCCCAACACAGGAGCAAAGGCATCACATTACTGCAGAAGAGGTTTAGGTTAGATATTAAGAAAAACTTCCATACCAAAAAGGTTATCAAAGACTGGAACAGGCTGCCCAGGGAAATGGTTGAATAGCCATGCCTGGTTTAAGAGCTGTCTGGTGCTTAGAGATATGGTGCAGTAGTGGCCCTGTTAGATAATGGTTGGGCTTGATGTTCATGAAGTCTTTTCCTACCACAGTGATTCTCTGAAGGTCTTGTGCCCACCTGGAGCCCAGTGACTCTGCACAAGGCAGAGGCTCTGGTGATACAGATTTTTTAAGGCTAGAAAGGATCATTCTGATCACAGGAGAGAGGTAGGAGTGCATGTGATGAGTTGGATTCAGGTCAACCAAGTCTCTCTACATGCACTACTTGAAAAAAGGTTCTGAAATCCCTTTCTATACAACTCTGGATTGTAGAATAATAGAATCATAGAATGGTAAGGTTGGAAGGGACCTCAGAAATCATCTAGTTCCAACCCCTGCCATAGGCAGGGACACCTCCCACTAGTACAGGTTACTCAAGGCCTCATCCAATCTGGCCTTGAACACCTCCAGGGAGGGAGCATCCACAACCTCCCTGGGCAACCTGTGCCAGTGCCTCACCACCCTCACTGCAAACAACTTCCTCCTAACATCCAGTCTAAATCTCCCCTCTGCCAGTTTAAACCCATTGCCCCTTGTCCTGTCATTGCAAGACCTTGTCAACAGTCCCTCCCCAGCCTTTCTGTAGGCCCCCTTCAGATACTAGAAGGCTACTCTAAGGTCTCCTGGAAGCCTTCTCTTCTCCAGGCTGCAGAGCCCCAACTCTCTCAGCCTGTCCTCATAGCAGAGCTGCTCCAGCCCTCTGAGCATCTTCGTGGCCTCCTCTGAACCCACTCCAACACTTCCATGTCCTTCCTGTGCTGAGGGCTCCAGAACTGCACACAGGACTCCAGGTGGGGTCTGATGAGCGCAAAGGGCAAAATCCCCTCCCTTGCCCTGCTGCCCACACTGCTCTTGCTGCAGCCCAAGACTGTTATGTAGTAACAGTTTTGGAGATGTAAAGTGTGAGCCAAGCTGCAGTCTGCACTGCCATGCATCCTCCAAGGCTTATAAACACCGCTCCTGCTTCCTCAGTCATTACCACTGAGTCATGGAGCACAGCTGACACGGGACCAATCTCTGACTTCAGGTAATAGGAGAAAGAGCATTCACTGGCCAAGGAGTGCCTAGAAACGTGTGATTAGTTCACTCACTCATCATCTTTGCCATAGACCAAAGGCAGGCAAGAAACCTGGCATATAATTACCACCACACAGAGCTCACGTTTTCCAATTTCCTGCTTGTTGGGAAGACTGAAGAATCTGAAGCTCATTAGGCAGGTGTTGCACTTTCCTTGGTCCAAACTTTAAAACTCTTGTGCTCAGGAGACTTAAAATAGTCAGGCAGACTGTCATAGGTTTGTTTTTCTCTTGACTCCAATAGCTAAAGTCCCTGCCTCCATCACCTGTGCCTTATTCTAATTGGTAGCCTTGCTGTTTGTTGGCCTAATGAGCATAACTCCAGGCACAGATATTGCTCTCTGGCTACTTATGGTTTTTATAATAGAAATTGCATGACACAGAAATGCCAGCACGATAGAGAAACGACATTTTGAATCTAAACCCTGCATGGTTAACAGCAATATGATGGCAATTCACAAAGGTCTCAAGCACAATCAAAGCCCAATATAGCAGGCTTGTATTTGTTTTGAGAAGTTCTTTTTTTTGCACAAAGTTTATACCAGTTACGTGTACAAAGCCATACGAATCAAATATTTATGAGTAACTGGGGTGCAGCACAAATAAGCACAAGATTCTGTGTCATACTTCTTGGAGAGGAAAGTCAAGCCTTGTGCCTTGGGCAAAGAAGTTCTAGGGCAGTTTTAAACTAGTTTATATGGCCACTAACTCATGGAAAGATGAAGTCTCCCTCTTCTCCCCTTTCCTACCTCCCCTTTCCTACCTGCCCTGAAAACCAATCTGGGTTGCCCAAACTCTGGAAAACTCTGTGACTGCTGCAGTCCCCCTAAATCTAAAACATGTCTCCATGGATCGTGCTTGCAAAGCTGTTGCAAGAACACCACCTGCAATACCTCTATTAGAGAAGACTTCCCCAGCCATGCATTGGGCATGCAGTAGTGTGCAACTGCTCTTCTCTGGCAGCATGCAGTCATTTGTGAGAATGGGAGTATGTTTACAAGAGAACAGACCTGTGTGAGTTCACACAGAGCGTGTATGGGTGGACCAAGATCAGATTTAAGAAGGCCAGATGCCAGCTCTATCTGTCTGTAAGAAGCATGGGTCCAGTGCTGGGGTTGAAACCAGCACGCCCTAAGCAGTGACTAGAAGTGGTTTATATGCAGGCAGCACAGAGCACAGGGAAGCAAATCTGTGTCAGTCTGTAGCCACTCTGTAGCCTGATGTGCACAACCTTACCACACAAAGGTTTATATGCAGGCAGCACAGAGCACAGGGAAGCAAATCTGTGTCAGTCTGTAGTCACCCTGTAGACTGATGTGCACAACCTTACCACACAAAGGTTTATATGCAGGTAGCACAGAGCACAGGGAAGCAAATCTGTGTCAGTCTGTAGTCACCCTGTAGACTGATGTGCACAACCTTACCACACAAAGGTTTATATGCAGGCAGCACAGAGCACAGGGAAGCAGATCTGTGCCAGTCTGTAGTCACCCTGTAGCCTGATGTGCACAACCTTACCACACAAAGGTTTATATGCAGGCAGCACAGAGCACAGGGAAGCAAATCTGTGTCAGTCTGTAGTCACCCTGTAGACTGATGTGCACAACCTTACCACACAAAGGTTTATATGCAGGCAGCACAGAGCACAGGGAAGCAGATCTGTGCCAGTCTGTAGTCACCCTGTAGCCTGATGTGCACAATCTTACCATACAAAGCCCAAACTGAGAGCTCATATTTCATCTTCACTGCAAAACCTTCCCCCCTAACCAACCCAGCGAGCTTCAGGTCCCTTTTTCATGCTTCCCATCTCATGGAGAACTTGCATCTGCAGCAGCTGGCTTTTCATTACACCCAGCAGAGATCCTTGGAGCTGTAGGTACAAGAGATCAATCCCCTAGCATCAAGTAGCCCATCTGGCAAACACTTTACAGTCAAAGGCAGACTGAGTGTGCAAGTCTAAACTGAGTTCCCTCTCTCCTTGCTTTCTGGTTATCAGTGTTATCTTTATATGCGGTTGGTTGGATCAGACCTGCTGCACCGGGAAACGTGCACAAAGACAAGCGGAAGGAAACTGATAAAAATAGAAGATATGAGCAATCAGAAGCAAGCAGAACATTCTTTGTAGCCCATAACTGGAATTATCTTATGTAATATTTCTATGGCATCCTGTTTCATTTTTACACGTTGTTATCACCAGGCCAGGCTCGCTCCCTAATCTCCTTATCCAGCTGGAGCCATCAGCTACGCATGTGAAACCTCCACGAAGCCTTTCTCAAGAAATTGCTCAAGGGACCAGCACAAATGTGATTGCTCGGTAGAGGAGGTTGTGAAAGGTCACACTGTGTTTCACTGGTGAAGTGGGCAGGAGGCTACTCCCTGAGACCAAAGCTGTCTGCACAGCTTGGCTTGATGGACTTGTTCAGGTAGAAAAACAATGCCAGCCAACCACCTTCAAATTACAAGAAACAAACTCCACACCATGCCAAAACAGGCAAGTAAAGTCATTAATTCTTAGTAGTTCTAGGGTAGGGCTTGCAAGGATGATTGTTTCTAGAGCCAGCTTTCAACTGCACCCACAAGTGTTTGTTAGATCAAAGACAAGGAAAGATAAGGCTGGGGAGGGACTATTGACAAGGTCTTGCAATGACAGGACAAGGGGCAATGGGTTTAAACTGGCAGAGGGGAGATTTAGACTGGATGTTAGGAGGAAGTTCTTTCTAGTGAGGGTGGTGAGACACTGGCACAGGTTGCCCAGGGAGGTTGTGGCTGCTCCCTCCCTGGAGGTGTTGAAGGCCAGGTTGGATGAGGCCTTGAGTGAGCTGTACTAGTGGGAGGTGTCCCTGCCTATGGCAGGGGGTTGGAACTAGATGATCCTTGAGGTCCCTTCTAGCCTTACCATTCTATGATTCTATCATAAATATTGATGGAAAATACATGGGTGCTAAATCCAGAAGTGAACTTTGAGAGCATCAGATCTGATTTAGTAGAAGAAATGCCAAAGATTCTAATGCAATCCTTTCTCCAGACAGGCCTAGGCTTTTGGTTGGGCTACAGTGCATTATTTTCAGAGGGGCTCAGGCTTGCTAAGATCATTCCTCCATTCAGCACACAAAATCCACACACTGGACCAGGGGCCACCAGTCTTCCAAGACCAAGAGCCAAGCAAAATAAAATGTAGCACCTTAATGTGAGAGCACTTGCTCTAAAAAATACTTAGTTCAGTGTTGTGTGATGAGTGTGATAGCAATTTTACAATGGCTACAGCACACAACCTAAGCCACAGCTGACCTTTGCAGAAACACAGTTTGACTGAAGTCCTATAAATGTATTCTCAGTGTATGATAGTTTTGATTTTGTTTCTAGAGGTGGTAGCTTTCACACCTTCATACAGGGAAAGTACAGCTCATTAGCCCAGCTGTGTGCATTTGTGCAATCCTGAGGACCAGGGATTGATTAGGGGCTGCCCTTCAGCACAGCACATTTACCTGATGGAGGAGTATTGCTCATTTGGCACAGCCTCATTAGCAGTATCTCTCCAAGTTTCTCTCCAAGCCACAACCTTTGGCCTTTGGACCTCCCTCTGCACACTTGCTCCCTGATCCACAGGTCCTTGATTGGCAGAAAGGAGCATAATGCCTCTGCCTCAGTCAACTGGGCCATATCAGTGGGTGACCTAACCCATTGTTTCCAAAGTCTGAGCTCTAATTTCCCTTTTCCTTGTAACCTCCAGCTTCAAGTGGCAGGTAATTTGTCAGAGAAGCAGTTGATTCAGCAGCTGTTCTGGTTCACTGTTGTGCACATAAGCCTTAAGCCTGCAATCTTTATTCAGGCCCATGGCAACAGCAGGCTTACAGACCTCCAATCTGATGGGACTTTTTGCCCTGGCAATATTTTCTCAAGTCTTTATTATCAGCTTTCCACCTAACAATGCAAAACAAATCTGGGAAAAGAGTGCAAACAATAATCTCATACCAACTCTGCACCTGCAGGCAAGATCCCTTCTCCAGGCTGCTCGAGCCAAGCTTGCCTTGCAGGTGCCTCTGCAGCTTCACTCCCAGCAGCACAATGCCCTCTGACCCTCAGAGCAGAGTAAAACACCAAATTCTCCCCATACTTTTATTTGGCTTTGACTTCAGCCTGCGAGAGTTATGGTGCAGAAATAGAGAAACCAGCACACTCATCAGTCAGGCACCTTCTGCCAACCAACAAGGCACAGAGATTTACTCCCAGGCAGACAATGATAGGACAAACACCTAAAATTAACCTTCTGCTGTGTGTTGATTTATGTTCTTACCTTATTAAAGAAAAAAAAAAAAGAGAGGAGAGGAGACT
>VWZE01015267.1:62411-91920 GCA_013396675.1 Eubucco bourcierii | reverse complement strand
CAGCCCTCTGAGCATCTTCATGGCCTCCTCTGGACCCACTCCAACACTTCCATGTCCTTCCTGTGCTGAGGGTTCCAGAACTGCACACAGTACTCCAGGTGGGGTCTGACAAGAGCAGAGTAAAGGGGCAGAATCCCCTCCCTTGCCCTGCTGCCCACACTGCTCTTGCTGCAACCCAGGACTCAGTTGCTGTCTGGGCTGCATGTGCACACTGCAGGCTCATGTTGAGCTTTTCATCAACCCAGATTCCAAGGTCCTTTTCCTCAGGGCTGCTCTCCAGCCATTCACTATCCATAGTGGTCTGAGGGTGAGCAGAGTGTGGGTTGCTTGTGGGATTGAAAAGTTAGGAACTTTATCTATCAAGAGTAGTAAGACTACTGGCATATCTCTCAACTTTTGGCATCAGTTACAAACCCCAAGGCAACCAGTACAGCACAACAGGCTGGAGAGGCAGAAAAGGGACATGTCAAGTTTGGGACCACCAGAGAGACTCTTCTTATCAGAAATCAATTTGCTTTCAGCAAATCCCTTTCAGAATAAAATGTTCACCTAGTGTTCAGCTAAGGTGTATAATTTTTTTTTCCACATGGTGCCCTCTGGAAGGGGAAGAACAGCCAGATAGCTTTCACTTCTGCAGAGTATTGTTATCACTGACTTCTTCTGCAGGCAAGCAGAGGTAGCCACCTTGGGCTGGGGAAGAGTTTTGTAATCTATAGAAAGGAATCTGGAAGGAATCTTGCCTTTCTGTTTTTCTGGACAGACAAAAAAACCCAAACAAAACCAAAAACCTGGTTAGTTAAAATCTATACTCTGCCTGAACCCTGTGGTCCCACACTCCTAGTGTTACTGCATTTCTCTGTGTTGCCCTGGTGCAGCTCCCATGCAGCAGTTGTAAACCTCAGCACGCCTCTACAGCTGGGTCCAATGTAATCCTTGCACCAGACTCACACAGCCAACCAGCCACCCACCGTGGTTATTTGGCTATTAATAGATTCCAGGCAGACCAGTCACAACCCAGCCAGCAGGGTAAACAAATTCATTAAAAGGTAATGGTTGCAAGAAGGAGGAAACCTAACCAGGAATAGCCAACCTTAATCATCCAGGATGTTCAGGCAATTTCAGACACCCATTTGGCATTTCAGTGGTCTGGTGAGGGCTCATCCTAGCTGGACAGGAGAGGAAATGCCTGACTTCCCTGAGTCAGGAGTAGTGAACACCCCAGTGTGAGGCACAAGGAGGGAAGATAAAACATCTCCTGCCACCAGTGCCTGCAAGCAGGATGAGAACAGGATGGAGGCTGCCAGCTGGGGATACCTGCTGCCCTGACCTGGGGTTCAAGGCAGCATCTTTCCCAAGGGTAGCCCACATTTTCATACTGCCAAGTGTCTCTGGGCTAACTGGCAGGCAGAGCTGCTCTGAGGGAGCTTACAACCATAGAATGGTAAGGTTGGAACGGACCTCAAGGATCATCTAGTTCCAAGCCCCTGCCATAGCCAGGGACACCTCCCACTAGCACAGCTCACTCAAGGCCTCCTCCAACCTGGCCTTGAACACCTCCAGGGAGGGAACAGCCACAACCTCCCTGGGCAACCTGTGCCAGTGTCTCACCACTCTCACTGTAAAGAACTTCCTCCTGACATCCAGTCTAAATCTCCCCTCTGCCAGTTCAAACCCATTGCCCCTTGTCCTGGCATTACAAGACCTTGCAAACAATCCCCCCCCAGCCTTCCTGTAGGCCCTCTTCATATATTGGAAGGCTACTCTAAGGTCTCCTTGAAGCCTTCTCTTCTCCAGGCTACAGAGCCCCAACTCTCTCAGCCTGTCCTCATAGCAGAGCTGCTGCAGCCCTCTGAGCATCTTCGTGGCCTCCTCTGGACCCACTCCAACACTTCCATGTCCTTCCTGCGCTGGGGGCTCCATAACTGCACACAGTACTCCAGACCTTAGAGACTTACTCAAGCCTCTATCTGAAATTTGTCAGTTTTTCATTCTGTTATTCGTATTTAGCTCTTTAAATGGTTTTGTGTATAAGACTCAAGGCAGTGGTCGAAGGCTCAGGTACTGCAAGCCACTAGAGCTCTCGTTGCAGTATGTTGAGTTGTGGCCTCGATTTGCACAGCCCTTCTGCAACAGCAGAGCTACACAGGTTAATCAGCACTGCCTGAAAAACAAGGAAAAGCACAACAAGGAAGGTGAACAACTTTAAGTTAGCAAAACTTTCCACATTCAGGATCAAACTCTTGGATTCTATTTACAGCTGGATAAGACATCATGGGCAGATTTGCACAAAGCTTCTCTGAGATCCTCACCTACTTCCCAAAGAAGGGGATTTCAGAGGACAAAAATTACACCTAGGCTTGTATCACAACCAGGAAGTTGTTGCTGCCAAAAGAAAAAGCTAATTTTTCCCATGTGGGATTGGGAGATGGAGTCAAAACTTTTGAGATTGTTCAGAATGGAAGGATTTTGTGCTTTGCTTAGAGGCAGTTATTTAAGTTTCTCTTGTGCTAAAAGTGACTTTGGGGAAAAAAAAAAAAACTCACAAAAGAAAATAAGGCAACCTCAAGAAACATAGCTCGGCAGAAATATTTTTCTCTCTGAAATTTCCTCCTCAGCAAGATAAGAAACTTACGTCAGTTCCAATCAATTTGGTTCCTTCCCACAACTTATTCTCAATTCAGCAGGTTTTACCATGGATGATTTAGAGAGAACAGTCCTTCCACTCAGGACCCAGGGCTGTAGTGCCAGCATTGTTCTTCTCTCACTTTAGAGGTGTTTATTGCCTGAATTACACTGATACCCAAGAAAGTTATTTTGCTTTCATTGAGATTGTTGCTGGAATTGGCAGTGCTATCCCCATTTCCCAATTCTGACAGCACACCACCAGCAAAACAAAGTCAGCCCAAGGGAGCAGAACGTGCCCCTGCATGTACACAGGTCCCTCACGCAGAGAGCAACAGGCTTTGATCCTTGGGATTCTTGTGCCACCTTACCATTGACTTCCACCTTAGCTCTCTGCATTCAAGAAGTGCAGCTAGAGGATACCAAAATGCAGTTAGCTACCCAAGTGCAGACAGCTACACAGCAGAGAGGAAACACTGTGAAGGACCTGAGCTAGAAGAAACTGAAGGACAGGTATGAACTAACCAGCTAAGTTGGTTCTTCTCTTTTGCTTTGTTTTGCTCAGCTCTTGCAGCCAGACTAGAGGTGTAAGATGGCTTTCAGCAACCACACAAACAGCACTTCAGTCATGCCAAATTTGCTCCACATGTATGTAGAACAAAAGAAGACTCTTCGATTCAATAATTACAGCAACCCGGCCTTGGAGATACAAGAGGAAATAATGGCCTCATTTTACATTCTCATCATTGTTGGGTTTTTTGGCTTTCTTCTCTTTGTCATGATGCTCAGCAATATTGTTTCCAGCAAGCCTGAAAACTATATTGACTATCTCTATTCTGGGAAACTTAACCCTCAGAGAAACAAAGTGGAGCTTCCAGGAAAGGAGATCAAAGATACTTTTGTTATCATCAACAGCACTGCCTTACTGGAGCTGCAAAGGCAGGACAACAAAAGCAACCTCGGGACTGAGGCACCCAGCACAGAGGCAGTCCTGAAGAGTGTATGAAAATGGTTTCTCTCAGTTGTCATTCTGTTATGCACACGGAGTCTAACCAGGGATACTTCGTGTTCATGAAAACAAGAAACGAGGACCGGCCAGGACAGATGCAGGCTGGTCTTGTGCAAGCATTCCACGTGCAGTTGTGAAGGTACCTGAGTGCAACCTGTGTTATTTCAGCCCCAGGCCTTTGGAGAAGAGGCTGGAAATCAAGTCCTTGCTCTCTTACCTCTTTTCATGGCTGATTCTGTCATGATTTTATGGCTTGCCTCTCGGGGGAATGGAACTCCTTCCTTTGTGTGCTGATGCTTCAAGCAGGGCCAGCACAATTCCAGCTGGAGCAGTGTTGGTGTGCCTGTCTGCTGCTATTATTTAGCCAGTTATTTATGTGGGGCATTGGAGCTGCCAGCAAACCCACTGCATGTGCATTCTGCAAGCAAAACCAAACACTACAGCCTCTGTATCCACCCTTGTCATTGTGCTGGGCACCTAGAGGTGGAGACAAACTGACCCATGTCCAACCCTTCTGGAAGGAAGGTTATTTCAAGGATGTGGAGGCACATGTCAAACTTGAAGTTGTCTGCTCACTTGGCAGGCTTGGTCTGCAGTGGGTTTTCAACAGTGGTCATGCATTTCTCAGCAGCTCTCTTCCTACATGCCAATCTTTTGCCAAAGCCTGGGACAATGAAGAGGGCCAAGATATTTCTCCAAGGTTTCCTCCCACATACAGAGATGCACAGTTGTATCTTGGAGCAAGTCCAGACAAAGGCTACAAAGATGACTGAAGGGCTGGACCACCTCTGCTATGAGGGTGGGAAGGACATGGAACTGTTGGAGTGGGTCCAGAGGAGGGCCACAAAGATGAGGCCCCTCTATGAGGACAGGCTGTGAGAGTTTGGACTCTGCAGCCTGGAGAAGAGAAGGCTTCAAGGAGACCTGATAGTAGCCTTCCAGTATCTGAAGGAGGCCTACAGGAAGGCTGGGGAGGGACTATTGACAAGGCCTTGTAATGACAGGACAGGAGGCAATGGGTCAGGTTGGAGGAGGCCTTGAGTGAGCTGTACTAGTGGGAGGTGTCCCTACCTATGGCAGGGGCTTGGAACTAGATGATCCTTGAGGTCCCTTCCAACCTTACCATTCTATGGTAGGCTGAGGGAGCTGCAGTTCTTCAACCTGGAGAAGAGAAGACTCAAAGGTAACATTACAGCTGCCTTCCAGTATCTGAAGGGAACCTACAGGAAAGCTGGGCAGGGACTTCTAGTAAGGGTGTCTAGCTACAGGACCAGGGGGAATGGTTTTCAGTTGAAGGAGAGTAGCTTTAGAGTAGCTCTTCAGTAGAGTAGCTCTTCAGTATGAGGGTGGTGAGACCCTAGAATATGTTGCCCAGAATGGTTGTGGATGGCCCCTCCCTAGGGGTGTTTAAGGCCAGATTGGATGAGGCCTTGGGCAATCAGGTTTGGTTGAGAGGTATTCTTGCCCCTGGCAGGGCAGTTGGAGTAGATGATCTCTTCCAACCCAAGCTATTCTATGGTCCTTCAGGGTTGTGCCACTGTTGTCAACAATCCCCAACAAGTACCTTCAGTGTTTGGTGCTAACCCACTCATCACAACTTACTGAGCCCTCAGCCCCTGCTGCTCCCTTGGTAGTAGACAGGAAGCAGAGGGGTGCTGTGGTAGTTTTAAGGTCTCATCTGCAGACCACCAAGCACACTCAAGAAGGAGAGGTTTGCCCACCACATGGCTCAGAAATATTCAATCCATGTCCTGTAGAGCCCTGGCTTACAGGGGTCCAGGACAGGCAGCTGTGGAGAGACAAATATTGTCAGTGGGTTTCAGCTTACTGTACCTGGTGCCCAGGTTCATTGGGAAAAGCTCTGGAGTCTGCAAAGCAAATTGATTGGTAACTGGCAGTGCAGGTACTCTGAGAACTTAAAAGTGTTTTGTTATAGAAGCAAAAAATCCTGTGAAATCCTACAAAGTTGCCTGTCTGTTGGGTGGGTGTTGCTGGGTCCATTCAGTGTTCTTTATGTTGCTTTGTGTGTTTGCTTTTTGTTACTGATTGCAAAAAAAAAAAAGTTCTTGACAATTTTGTACCCTAGGAAACATTATTCCCTAACTTCTGAAGCAGGTTTTCACTCTCTCTCTTTTGCTACTGTGATTTTATTTTTTATTTTTTTGATAGTGTTACTGTTATGGGGTTTTGCCACTGTTTGGTCCAAGCCAGCTAGATTTTATTTGCTTCATGGGGACCATATCTTTAAAGGAAGTTTCCAGAGGCTGATCTTGTCAGACATGTTCCAAGGCTGATGCTTCCAGCTGATAGCCAAGATGAAATCCACACCACTCTCCTGGCTTTCAACACTTCTGCTTTGAATTCCAGAGATTCAGCTTTCCAACACAGACATCTCCTTTTTTGGACAGGTGCATATTCACCAGACACTGTCTCCAGCAGAGGCCAACTAGGCAGTTGAATGAGTTTTGGACCCTGCTGCCTTTGGCTTCATTACTGTGTCTGGTTTAATAATGGCTCACCGTTTGTGCTCACTGCTCTTGACTCCACTCAGTAGCCATACTCCCACTGCTGCAGATCAGCTATCCAGATCTGAAAAATGAGAGGTGTTTTGAAGCCTGGAAAAAAAAAAAAAACATTTTCAGTTCTAGGTCTGCCTGTTCCACCCAGTGTGGGTGCTTTCCAGAAAGTGGCAAGTATTGCCATCCATTTAGGAGCACAATAGATTTCTGCCCAGTGCCAGCATTGAGAGACATCAGCCTGCCTTCTAGCAGAAGTGATCATTCCTTCTGCTTTATCATTTGTCCCAGTCATGCCCCAGTGTCAGGAAGCAGAGTCAAACACATCTTACCATCATGAGCGTTAGATGGCCAGAGCACACCTGGAGTACTGTGTATAGTTCTGCAGCCCCCAGCACAGGAAGGACATGTAACTGTTGGAGCAGGTCCAGAGGAGGCCATGAAGATTCTCAAAGGGCTGCAGCAGCTCTGCTATGAGGACAGGCTGAGAGAGTTGGGGCTCTTCAGCCTGGAGAAGAGAAGGCTTCGAGGGGACCTGATAGTAGCCTTCCAGTATCTGAAGGGGGCTACAGGAAGGCTGGGGAGGGACTATTGACAAGGTCTTGTAATGACAGGACAGGAGGCAATGGGTTTGAACTGGCAGAGGGGAGATTGAAACTGGATGTCAGGAGGTGCTTTCCAGTGAGGGTGTTGAGGCACTGGCACAGGTTGCCCAGAGAGGTTGTGGCTGCTCCCTCCCTAGAGGTGTTCAAGGCTGGGTTGGAGGAGACCTTGAGTGAGCTGTGCTAGTGGGAGGTGTCCCTGCCTATGGCAGGGGATTGGAACTAGATGATCCTTGAGGTCCCTTCCAACCTTACCATTCTATGGTTCCTGCACACATCCTTAGAGGTAATCAAATCTTGTGGGCAATTGGGATGGGGGCAAAGTGAGCCTCTCCTCTCCCTCTGGTCTGCTCTAAGAAGTTTAGAGCTCTTACTTTAGGCTTCATTTATTTTCTGAAACCTCCACCTTTTCCTGTTTCCATCCTAAGTCTATCTTTGCTTTAGGCAAGTGCTTCTTTCACTGGCTCCATCCTGGCTCAAGAGCTAAAATTACACCCTTTTGGAAAGCCTCATCTGCCACCAGAAATACTGCTTTGGCGTGGGCCTTGAGATAGTGTTCAGGACTTCATCAGACAGCTCAGAGGGAAAATGTGGGTATGGCATTTATTAGGAAAATAATCCTTTTTTTTTTTCCTTCTACCATGTCAGACTGGAAAGGGAATCAAATTCCCTGTAGAATAATGTTCTCCAGTTTTGAGGAACAAACAGGCAAATGAAAAAAAGAACATACAAAACATTTTACTTAGATAAAAATAAAATGTCAAATTCCAAAGTAAGCAACTTTAATTTTAGCTGCTGCATGTAATATAATACCTCAGTATAAACATCTACTGCTTGCCTGAATCATGCCCTGCTGTTTGTGTGTTGTTTCACTTTGTGTTTTCCCTTGACTTTTTAAAATAAAGACTTTGTGATGGTTTTTCAGCTTCTGTATGGGATGTTGTGACTGGTAACCTAATAGCATAATTACTACTGAAATGGCTAATTGGCCTGTATCTGATAATTGCTATCCTAATTGCTCCATTAATGGGGCCTTTGTTCATGGGTAATTGGTAAATTTGTTATTTAAGCTAAGCGGTACAAAGGAATTTGGTGAAGCACTGAAAGTGTGCATTGGGATGGGAGAATGTCAGTGCTGAGCCTCTGCTTGTGTACTCAGGCAGTGATGGAGGGGTGGGCAGCAGGAGACTCCCAGCTCCTTCCCAGGGGAAGCAGGAGGCCCTTGTTTATGACTTAAGGTTTAGCTTAGTTTTTTTTGTGTCTAACTGTAGATAAAGAATAGAGACTTGCCAGAGACACTGAACAGCAAAAAAAGGTTAGAAAGTGAATAATAGGAAGGACATGGAACTGTTGGAGAGGGTCCAGAGGAGGGCCACAAAGATGCTCAGAGGGCTGCAGCAGCTCTGCTCTGAGGACAGGCTGAGAGAGTTGGGGCTCTGCAGCCTGGAGAAGAGAAGGCTTCGAGGGGACCTTAGAGTAGCCTTCCAGAATCTGAAGGGGGCCTACAGGAAGGCTGGGGAGGGACTATTGACAAGGTCTTGCAATGACAGGACAAGGGGCAATGGGTTTAAACTGGCAGAGGAGAGATTTAGACTGGATGTTAGGAGGAAGTTCTTTACAGTGATAGTGGTGAGACACTGGCACAGGTTGCCCAGGGAGGTTGTGGCTGCTCCCTCCCTGGAGGTGTTCAAGGCCAGGTTGGAGGAGGCCTTGAGTGAGCTGTACTAGTGGGAGGTGTCCCTGCCTATGGCAGGGGGTTGGAACTAGATGATCCTTGAGGTCCCTTCCAACCTTACCATTCTATGATTCTGTGAAAACTGAGACCATAAAAACACAGCAGAAGTAAGTTATGAGATGATTCATAGGTTCACTAAAACATTTTGATACCCTGAGTTACATCTGTGCAGTTTTTCTCCTGTGTGTGGACATGAGCACTGTAACTTGGTGTGGCAGAGAGGCCTAAAAAGGGTGTCTCTTTGTACTGGGTTAGGGCACATCCCTCCTCCAGTAGAATAAACTCATCACAATGCAGATTTGTTTTGTAAAGTCAGGGAAAAAAAGGGAAATTGTATTTCTTATAGTTTAAATATAACAGTATAGGGAGAATATAACTACTACAGGAAAATAACAAGCTGAAGGAGGATAGGGAAGGGGTCAAGTGGTGGCCAAGCGGTGAAACAGCGGCAGGGGAAGACAGCAGCGGGCGCAGGCGAAGCAGCAAGGGGAAGGTCCAAGCTGTGCTTCCAGACATAAAGCTCTTGATCTTCCAATCAAATTATATTAACTCATCCATTGTTGCCATTATATGGCCTATCCCTAGTATGTTCACCTCTCCACTTAGAGCTTCCACTTCTAAATTTCTCTGTTCTGATTGTTTTTTTTTTTTTTAATGTCTGAGGTAGGAATCTAACTCAAATGGCCACACTCTTCTACCTTCAGAAGAATCCACACACATAATTTGCTGTGGCTGAGATGTGAATACACACAGAAAAAGAATCATCCTTTCTCAGCTCCACATTCAGCAAAAACACAGGCTCATTTTTTACACAGATGGATGTAGACGTTTCACACTGGTTTGAAGCAGGAATTGCTCCACTCAATAGTGATGGAATTGGTATAAAATCGGGATGAGGGAAGAAAAAGCTCTTGTGCCTCTTTACCACGCATCAATTTCACAGTAATTTGCTTTACTTAAGAAACAAATGCTGCACATCACATTTTCCCAATGACTGTTCACCTGAAGGCACTGCACAACAATACTGGTGGGAATTTACAGTGCATTGGAGTCAAATTAGCACAAATTTGATGACTTAATTGCTGTGTTCGGGATTCACATGAAGAAGAACAAGACCAGACATGAACAGAGCAGGGTCCTGGGCTACTGCCTGACTGCTGCTCAGCCTTACCAGTCTCTACTACCATGGCTTATGCTGCTGGTGGTTTAGGGCCACTTCCTCATTGGTAGGATGTGCCCTCTTCCTTGGTAGGATGTGCCCTCTTCCTTGGTAGGATGTGTCTTCTGCCACCTCTGATTCTCAGGGAAGTCTGTGGGTACAGAATCACCTGCCTTCTATGCATTTTAGCAAAAAGGAAGTAGCAAAGGGATGTGATTTGTGTGACAGCAATTTTCCAGTCTTTCTTGGTTTGTATTATTTGGTAAAATGAAGCCTCCATGAAGAGTTTCACGGAAAAAAACATGAAGAAAGAGGAAGCATTTGGTGACACATTTCCCAGAGAGGGAGGAAAAAACATCCCTTTCCTGCAAAGGACTGGAAAAACCTCACTAAACACCTGTACTCTTCCCAGCCTTCATGCTGGGAGGTTGAGGACTGGTGAAACTTTTCTACCCCGTCCTATTTAAGGTGTATGGAAACCTGTGGGCAGAAGCCAAGTCTGAAATCAAATGAAATTTGGTATTTTATATGAAATCCTCCGAGATGAGTCCTCTTTCTTCCTCCCCGCTCCCACCTTTATTGTTGCATAAGGATAATGACAACCTCTGTTTTCTACAGAACGTTGTAACCCTTTGTATTGAAGAAAAATATTGTGGCTCATCCAGTTCTGACTCAGCTGGCAATTGGGGATGACACACAATGCCTTTAACATATGACTAAACATGCTAATAGGAGGCTGTCACCAAACAGCAGGCACCTTATTCAAGAGCGCTTGGAATAGCAGGCGTGAGTCTACTGTCTTCTTGGTAGGATTTTTAAACCCCTCTCTCTGTGTGACTGAAATGCATCACTAGAATAGAACAGCTAAAGTATCTCTTCATAAAGAGGAGAGGCAGATGCAAATGCCTATGTTGATGAAGAAGCTCTAACAGATGTCCCTCTGCTCTGAGCTAGCCGGAATGCAAATCACCTGAATTTTCACGATGTCTCATTGACTAATTACTTCTAAATGCTTTTACAAGCCTCATCTTCATGGGGGGAAAAAAAAAGACATTTATTTTCCTCCAGCTCATGAAGCATGCCTGTAATGACTGGCTCAACACATTTTTTTTCCCCTCTTTTCAAGTCCTCTGCCTCAATAGCATGCTGCAGCCCAGTGTACAGATAGGACAAAGGTACTTGGGGCAAGAGCCTACAGACACCAAACCCAGGATTGTAAAGATGGGACCCAATGTGTGAGCTTCTCTAACTGAGCAGAAGGAGTTGAGCTCATTTGGTGTCATGTCTGAGTACTAGAAGAAAGTTGGCCAGGTTGTAGAAAGGCAAAGGCAAGCAACATTGCTGAAAGCCCAGCCTCTGCCTTTGTGTACCAGTACAGGTTGGGGGCTGATCTGTTGGAGAACAGCTCTGGGGACAACTATCTGGGATTCCCGGTGGACAACAGGAAAACCATGAGCCAGCAATGTGCCCTTGTGGCCAAGAAGGCCAGTGACATCCTGGACTGTATGAGTAGGTTGACAGAGGTTCTTCCCTGCCTGTATTCTGCCTGTGTCCAGTTCTGGCCCCTCAGTTCAAAGACAGGGAACTGCTTGAAGGAGTCCAGTGCAGCGCCACAAACACCTCCCTTACAAGGAGAGGTTGAGAGATCTGGGCCTCTTTAGCTTGCAGACTTAGGGGCAACCTCATGAATATTTATAAATTTGAAAGGCAAGTGTTGAGAGTATGGAGCCAGGCTCTTCTCAGTGATGTCCAATGACAGGACAAGGGGTAGCAGGTGCAAACTAGAGCATAGGAGGTTCCACGTAAACTTGTGCCTGGGTAGGCACGATCCCAAGCACAACTCCAGGCTGGGTGGTGAATGGCTGAGAGCAGCCCTGAGGAAAAGGACCTGGGGGTCTGGGCTGATGAAAAGCTCAACATGAGCCTGCAGTGTGCAAGTGCAGCCCAGACAGCAACTGAGTGCTGGGCTACATCAAGAGCAGTGTGGGCAACAGGGCAAGGGAGGGGATTCTGCCCCTTTACTCTGCTCTTGTCAGACCCCATCTGGGGTCCTTTGTGCAATTCTGGAGCCCCTAGCACAGGAAGGACATGGAAGTGTTGGAGTGGGTCCAGAGGAGGCCACAAAGATGCTCAGAGGGCTGCAGCAGCTCTGCTATGAGGACAGGCTGAGAGAGTTGGGGCTCTGCAGCCTGGAGAAGAGAAGGCTTCCAGGAGACCTTAGAGTAGCCTTCCAGTATCTGAAGGGGGCCTACAGGAAGGCTGGGGAGGGACTATTGACAAGGTCTTGCAATAACAAGACAAGGGGCAATGGGTTTGAATTGGCAGAGGGGAGATTGAAACTGGATGTTAGGAGGAAGTTGTTTGGAGTGAGGGTGGTGAGACACTGGCACAGGTTGCCCCGGGAGGCTGTGGCTGCTCCCTCCCTGGAGGTGTTCAAGGCCAGGTTGGAGGAGGCCTTGAGTGAGCTGTGCTAGTGGGAGGTGTCCCTGCCTGTGGCAGGGGGTTGGAACTAGATGATTCTTGAGGTCCTTTCCAGCCCTACCATTCTATGATTCTATAAGGAAAAACCTTTGCAGTGCGAAGGTGACAGAACACCGGAACAGGCTGCCCAGAGAGGTCATGGAGTCTCCTTCTATGGAGACATTCAAAACCCTCTTGGACGTGTTTCTGTGTAACCAGCCCTAGGTGACCCTGCTCTGGCAGCAGGGCTGGATTAGATGATCTTTCAAGGTCCCTTCCAACCCCTAACATTCTGTGATCGTCTTCTGCAGAATCCATGGGGAGAAAGTATGGAGAAAGACATAAGGGAAAGGAGGGATACAAGAACAATGCTCTATGTAAGAAATGCCAAATAAGAAAAATGTTTTAGAAAACTATTCAATGCAATGGCAGACTCATTTACATGGCTTAAACTGCACTTGTTAGTGTCTGACATTTCTTCTTGGCTAGCTGCAAGCCTCCTCAAATCAATGAAAAACACTAAGCCAGGAAACTAGCCTAAGTTTAGGCCAGAAGAACATGAGTCACAGAAAATCAAGAGTCGGAGAACTGGGAAAGTGCTACACTATTAGAAGCTGAGGCATTGGAGAGAAAAAAACCCAACCAATGTAAGGAAGTCCAGGGAAAAAAAAAAAAGAGAGACTGACAAAAAAAGATAGTCATCCATGCTGTTTCTACTGATCAATAGGCAGCAGCTATATATACTCTCTGCTCTGTGACAGCTACCTCAAGAGCTTTTGGATAGACTGGAAACAGTCTCACTGTGAGGCAGCCTTTGATGATGGTACACACAGACATTTTCCACAGCTCTCTCATCAGATTCAAAGAGGAAGAAATTGATGCCATATGGAGATAGAGATGAATACATGCCTAATCACTAAAGTGCTCAAACAAACTTTTTTCTCTGCAGGAACATGTGAGGTGTCCATTGCTATGGGGACAACTATTTGCATAATCAGCAGGTATTTCTGTCATTGGCTGGAGAAGAGCCAGCTGGTGCTTTGATTATCCCTGAGACTGGTACACACATATGTCAATCAAAGTCCCACTGAGCATAGATGCTAAGCTGGACTTGCTCCAGCAGCCAAGACAAACCAGATTCAGAACTCAAACTCTGGAGTGATGTGTGTTGTGCATAAACAACCAGCCACCTTGGGGTTCCCAAAGCAGGCAGCTGCTTTTAAGCAGTGTGTCTGAAAATGGCCTTTAGCACCAGTCCAAGGGGGAAACAAACTCAGATTTTAGGAATTTTACCCAATCTGTCTCCACACTCTGCTATGGGTTGTACATTTATGACCAGGAGCATATGAGATACATGGCTGTCACAGAGCAGGCAACTCCTTCATGTGAGTTCTATCAGGTCCTCGCTGAACTTGACTTGAAGGCTGAGGTTACCACACAGTCAGAGAACAGGGAGAGCATGAAACAAGTTGATGCATCTTTGGAAGCAATTTTGCAGACTGTGAAGAAGTGGTGAAGGGTGAAACAAGCAAAGTGTTTCAACTTAGTCCCCTGGTTTCTCCCATGGGAGAACTGGAAAGGGGTCTGCGAGAGCTTCCCACAATGCTTCTCTGGTCAGGGGAGGGGCTGACAACCAGTAGATAGGCAGAGACACTGAGTGTCATAGGTCAGAGCTGGGATCAAGGAGAACTATGAAGGACTCTAACTCAGAGTTATCTGCAGTGTCTTTATTGATAGCAAGGAAAGACAAATGAAATTGCTGATCCTTAAGAGGAAAAGTGAGAAAGAACACGATGGAAATTGTTTGTACATGAGGCTTTTGGAATTGCAGAAAAACATTTAGATCTCTAATTTGCAGCACAGTGGCTCAAGGGCAATCTCTCCTGTCTTGGTGCACTGCTTGAGGAGCTCTGCTTTTTTCCAGCATCAGTGCTGTTGTGCTCCTGGTAAAAGTCTTATGGTATTCAGACTGAAAGCATTCAGTGGTACTAAAATTAAGCTGAGTTCATTTCAGCCAAAATTGATAATGAAACAACAGTCCCAGAGAATGCTTCTACATTTATTTTTCACTTTAAGGATCACAGATTACCCCACAGCCACTGAGCTCCTTCAAGCTGGAATAGCAGCCCCTTAGGTCACCTAAGGACACACGAAAGTTTATTTTTTTTCCTTTAAACTCCCAACAGCTCCTTTCTCTATTACTGTACAAGCATTTTGGCTTCTTCTTTTTTTTTTTTTTTTTTTTAAAGACATGCAGTCTTCCTGTCAGTAAAAGGGCAAGCACTAGAAGTTTAAAAACCAGCAATTGTTTTATTTTCTCAGTTTTCAACACTTGCACTGATGACAATGACAACATCAGACAGTGAAAGACCTGAGCAAGTGAGGAGCTGTGTACAGTTACAATGCCCATCTATAAGGTATGAATATTCTTTTGGAAGAGTGTAGCTTTAGGCAACAGTGGAGGAGAGAGTCTGTAGCTTTGTAGGCACAGGAAAAGTGTGCTGGCTCACCTTCTGGAATGGAAACATCTACAAGTGGGTTCTGTGTAGATCCCCTGCTGTCTAACAAGATGCACACTCATACACATTGAGGACTTCATCCTTGCTAAATCCCCTCACATGCAGAAACTCAATCAAATTGAATTTTCTACTCCTCTTTTAAACTTGCCAGGAGTAATTGTATAACCCTTCCTTCATCAAGAAACCAGACTCTGACGTCCCCAGCTTGTTTCTGAACGAGAAACTGAAACAAATCTGAGCTGCTGTCTCCCCCCAGCGTCAGACTGTTTTCCTCATTCAAGGCTGCAGCTGCGGCACATAGAATGTTGAAAGGTAAAAAAACCCTGCTGCAACCTATCCAGTGACAGCACAGATCAAAACTCTACCCTGGTATGTCAGGGAACAGACAGTGGTTCAGGTTTGGGAGTCATAGAATGGTGAGGTTGGAAGGGACCTCAAGGATCATCCAGTTCCAACCCCCTGCCATAGGTAGGGACACCTCCCACTAGTACAGCTCACTCAAGGCCTCCTCCAACCTGGCCTTGAACACCTCCAGGAAGGGAGCAGCCACAACCTCCCTGGACAACCTGTGCCAGTGCCTCACCACCCTTATTCTAAAGAACTCCCTCCTAACATCCAGTCTAAGTCTCCCCTCTGCCAGTTCAAACCCATTGCCCCTTGTCTTGTTATTACAAGACCTTGTCAGTAGTCCCTCCCCAGCCTTCCTGTAGGCCCCCTTCAGATACTGGAATGCATAAAGTCTCTTCTTAGTTTGGAGACTCCAAGATAATAGCCTGCTGAGACACTCACCACACATTCTAGGTGTTATCTGTGCCATGGCACTACTCTGAGATTAAGGGAAAAAGCAGCCAGGTTGGACCAGATTTGAAGCCTCAGATGTACAAACAGGTTTTCTGATTTGGCTGTAGAGGCAAGAAGATGGTGACATGGAGGACTTCTGAGAAGATTACTCAGAGAAGAATGTCTCACAAAAAAGAACCTCCCCATTTAAGGCAGGGACAAAATAAGGGCTAAAAAAAAAGGGCCACCTTGTCTAAATTCCCTTTTGCATGTGTTTGGCAGAGTAGGGCTCTGAGATTTTAACACCAGTCTTGATTGCTTTGGATGCTAAATGGTGCCCAGTTGGCACCCAATTGCTATGACCTTAAATAATTTTCTTTTAAGGGAGATTGTATTCCTCTGATTCTGCTTACAGAGCAATTATACTGAGGTAGAGAATGCTTCTGCTTTCAGTCAAAAAAACCCAAAACCAAAACAGAAACAAGCTCATTATTACTATTTATCTAGAAGAATCTCTCTTAGTTGAGTCTAAAAAGAAAAAAATCTAGATTGAGGCCAGTACTCAAAGGCAGCCAGGGACTGCAGAGCACCAAAACACTGCCTACTTTTGAAACTGCTGGACACTATGCAGGCATGACAATTTCCCATTCAGGTTTGGGTTTTTGGCTTAGCTAGGTACCTTGGTGTGTTTCCCTCAATAACTGTTTAATGGAGGTGGCTAGCAGTATTCTCACTGAACACCACAGAGCCAGTTAATTAAATTACCATTCGCTTCCACCTTTGCACAGACAGACAACTGCTGAGACCCTAGTGGGAAACTGCTGTTTTACAACGGCACTACAAATTCCCTAGCCCTGAGGCTGCCTTAGGAAGGACATTGCTCTATCCTGGGAATGGGTTTCTGCAATACTCACGTTCCCCAGTCACCAAGGTGACTGCAGTAGCAGAAAGGCTTTTCACATCACAGCCGTTTCCAGTAACTGTAACCACAGTGAGAGCTCTCAGCATCAGCCCTGTCAGCTGCACACAAACTTAGCCCCACAGCACTTCCAGTAGTGTATGCTGGTGTGACCACAGCCAGCATCTCACACTGCAGTCACAGGGAGAGGGCATGAGTGAGCCATCCTAGAGGCCTCCTTTATCCTGGTGGACTCCCAAGGTTTCTCCAAGGGTCCTTCACCTCTCCTCTTAACCTCCTCTCTCTCCACTGTCAGATTTCAGCTTCATTTTAACTTCCATTAGCTACGACGACCTAGGAAGTGCTTTATAAATGAACCATGAAGGGAAAAGTGAAAGCAAACATACCTGTTGGCACTGCCTAAGTCTTATAAATAATAAATGCCTAACCCTTTATTTCTGTGAAAAAACATCCCCTTTGCTGATTAACCAAACATGACCAAGCTAACTTTCCTCTAGAATCTAGCATGGTTGTACATTTGGAAAGAGCTACCAACGGTAATGAAAACCCTCCCTGCCTCATAGGCTAAGTAGTAAATAGAGAGTTCTTGGATACTGTGCATAGCAGAACTGTGCAATAAACCTCCTAGAATGAAACCTCAAAGGTGGCTCTATGATTCACACTAATCTAAAGAAGTCCTAGGTGCGGAAAGTGGTTTGAGAAAGATCTGCCTGGAAAAGCTCTTCTCCTTGGTTTGCTTAGCTGGATTCAACAAAGGACCCACAAGTCTCAGATTAACACCCCTGCAGGAGGCAGTTGCTCTAAAGAAGCTGCAGAGAGCTCTCCCCTTTTCCCTCCATCTGTCTGTGAACCTTGTACACACCCAAAATGGATTCAGCAGTTTTCTCTTTAAAACCATCCACCTCCTTGCAGCTAATCTCTAAAAGCTGCCTCCCCAGCAGCTCTGACTGTAGCATTGGAGTATACAGCAACCAAGGCCATTACTTCAGTTTGGTTTTTTTTTAGACAAAGGATTTTTTTATTGCATAAATAAAGGAATATATATTTTGCTGTATGTATAAAAAGTTGACATATGGTTTAAGTGAACATTACTCTTGAGGGTTTTATTCTTTTGACACGTCCTTTCTCTACAGGAAGGCTTCATTCTCCCAGGAAAAGAATCCAATGCAAGCTGCCAAGTGTCATGAAATCTGCAGGGTGGGGAAACAGCAGTGAGAACAGCAGGCATGATATGCTGGCACCACATGGGCTAAATCTGCCTGTGCACGTGGCAAACTGCAATCAGAGCTAATGACAGCTCTGCGCTGCTGACACTGGAGAACAGTTTTAGGGTAGGAGAACTCACCCCTTCTTGCAAACCCATTATAGAAAAAAACAATGGCTGACAGTCCAAGAGATGGCAGAACTTAGGAAAGACTGAGCCTCTAGTGAGCAACACTGGGGGACTGAGCAAACAGGGTATTCTCTGCAAAAGCACAGATGCTTTAACGCCAGTCATTCAATAAGGTCAACATCACAGACACAGAGGCCTTGTGCCATGAGCCTGCTACCCTGGTGCAGCAACCCCTTGGGCCAGGAACTGTGACTCCAAAAAGAACTGTCTAGGCGCTGCACACACAGCACCCAATGGTCTCATTACTAGCAGCAGGCCTGCTCACTTGCAGGGCAGCCCATCTGGCTCATTCTTTTCTCTCTTAATTATGTGACTTAAGAGGTCTTAGTGCATCATTCTGTCTGGCATGCCTCTCGTGCTCTTTTTGCCCAGTGCAACCATCTCTTTATGCATCAGGACGTCCTATGCGAATGACTGGGAATAAAAATTCAAGGAGATGAGGGGAAGAGAAGGAATACTGTGCTAAGATCTCCTAAATCACAAACCATGGCTGCCAAGTTTTCTGGTGGTAACTGTAATTCCTAAAAATAACGAGCGTGATACAGGTATGCAATTACACTGACCCATCACAGGAGCCAAACAGTAAAAGAAAACAGATAATGGTGACAGTTATAACTGCACAATCCAAATCAAAATATAATGGGATTAATATGTCTATACTGCTATCAAACACCAGGATTATGAATAAATTCTCTACCTGAGAGACTCTTCAATCATCCTTCTTCTCTGCCTCTGCTTTCAATCTCTCTTCACGTTCCCTCTTCAGTTTTTCTTCAATTTTTTTGCTCTGGTATATTTTCACTCCAGCAAACGCTAAGCAAAGAATCAGTGTTTTAGCTGCCAAAATGTACATCAGCAATGGGAAATTCTCCAAAGCCTGAAATGCAAAATAATGTATTTAGGTAGTTACTGGAACACTTGAGCACTTAAAAATGAAATCTGCAGGGACGTTATACTGTTTCCTACAGCCACGGCATTATTTGAAGTAAAGGTAATGCTCCTCTGTTCATGCTTTTTTTTCCAGTAGGAAACTTTAAACTAGACAGATCAACATCTAAGGGAAAGGACAAAACCAAGTTCACTCAAGTTTGTACATGAAGGCTCTTTGAACAGGTCTTTGTGGCTTTTTCTTGCCTTACAGCAAGTAGAATATTGGCACAATCTTGAGGTGAATTGGGAAGAATTTAAGTATTTTAAAACAATGATAAAGTTAAAACAATTTTGACTGTGAACAATTCTCACATGAGCAATATATATCTGTGCATATCAGCTATTAGATGTGATCCTCAAAGACACTTTTATGCTTGTAGAAATTTTAGTCCATGGTAGCTTTGCAGTTAACTTGGCCAGATCTGGAAGGCAGAAAAAAAATGCCTTTAAGCCATGAGTAAAAATCTCACAGACTCCAAAGGCTCCATTCAAGAGTTTTACAATGCCTGAAACCACTGAAATTGTACTGTATATATGTCAACGTTATAAAGCATGCTATTGTTAACTGGACATGTTAACTGCTCCTGTAAACTGGACAAAATAAAGTGCAAAGACTGTGGAATACAAATATAATGAGGGGGGCACTGACAATCCATGAAAGATGTCAATTCCAGAAAGACACTGAAGATACATGAACTTCCCACTTCATTGTTACAAAGAGCCACCTGGCCAGCTGAATCAGTCCTATCTTTTGGTAGTACACAGTAGGTTCACAGTACCAGCTTCCCCTAAGCAAGCCTTCCTGTACCCCACTGTACCCCTAGCAGGCATTCCAGCACCTTATAAAACCATTTTGTCATAGCCTAACTACTGAGTGCAGAAAAAGCTTTGTGCCCATACACCACCAGTGTGCTCCCTTAAAGTCCACATATCAGAGGCTCAAGTGAGGTTTCCTATAACACTGATCTCTACAGGCGCTGTGTTTCCTTTGACATCAGGTCACTCCCCTCTAATTCTGAAAAAAGTCAGCCTCTGCCAGTCTCCTCACATACTAGAAGTGGCAATCCCTTTAAACCACAGCTCCAGAATGGTAAAGCCAAGGCCTGGGGTTAGCATAGTTTTCTTAATAAATGATTTAACATGTTAACATTGGTAAAACATGAGGTCCTTGCTCAAACATTTCTATGCACGTACGCTGTGGAGTGTTTATGGCCCCATTACGCTAGGAGTGCAGTAAAGAAAGAAGCTGAAGGAAAAGGAGCCAGAGAAAAGTCCAGGAAGAGGTAAGCCAGGAGCAGAGGTGAGCAAGGCAAAGCTTGCCTACCAGCACTCTGCTCAGGTCTGAAGTGGAAGGCCCCTACAGCAATCACTGAGGCCAGCCTATAAGGTGTTAGCCTGTATGGCAAGACAGGACAACACCAACAAGTCCTCTGTCCCTGAGGAACAGAAAGCATGGTAGTTAAACAACCTTCTCCTAGGGAAGGAAACCATCTTTAAACAAAAGACCCACCCCAAGCACATCTTACATGCATCTGCTTGAAAGAGCAGAAATTCACTGCCTTATGAATGTGAAACATCCTCACCTTCCAGTTAAACGCCACCATCTTGACTGCAGCAGGCTATGCCCAGCACCAGCAAGTGTCACACTCCTAAAGGCACAGACCAGGGCAGGAGCATCTTGAAGAAATTAAAATGAGAAAATAATTAGCCTATCTGTCTCTTCTCAGCTTGTCCACCTTGCACCTCTCTGACAAGCTCATCTGCTGCACAGTGCCTGTCAGTGTATCAGAGCCACATGGTTTTAGAATGACCTACAGGGGCTTTTTTTGAGCTGAGTGACAGGAAGAACATCCATGCTGCTGAAGGACAGGGAGTTGAGAGGCCCCAGGCAGGTGCCACGCTTGTGCAGAGTGGAGGAGGGGCTTCCATCATATGCAGCACATCCCAGCAGCTGCCCAACCAAAAACACAATGCTGGCTGCTTTTGAAAGCTTGACACGTATATGCATCTCACTGCTGTTTGAGATCTGGCAGCCAGAAGTGCACCCAGAAGAGCTGTCTTGTGGGCTTTAGCCCACCTGCTCTGTTCGGAGCCTGAATGCCTAATGAATCCTAGTAGCTAGTACAATTCACCAGTTCTCTCTGATTCACTAATAAATTTAATTCTCCATGCAACCCATAACAACACAGAAGTGAACTAACTAGTTGTTTGGTCCCTTGAGTGGTCAACATATATTTCAGAGCTGAATTTCAGGCTGAGAAATGCTCAAGGGAATGCTGAAGGCTGTAGCACACAGCTACAGCATCGCTTTCCGGTCTCTGCTGGTGCTCCACCAGTGCTGACATTGTTTTAGCTGCTGATTTCAAACTAAGCACACTTCCCTGCCCGATCCCCTCGAGGTATTTCCTGTATGTGTAACAACAGTCACCGTCAAAAAGCAGGAGAAAGTCCTACAGCTTAGTCCAAACCACCACCAGCAGCTGGGCTGAATAAATCACCATCACAGCTGACCTTTCTTCAGAAACAGAGGGTCAAGTAAATCTTCTAGCTTCTGAGCTGATCAGTCAGCTTCTTCATAGATGCTCTTATTTCTCCAGCCAGGGCATCCTCTTCTCTCCTCTTGCCCCAGTTGCAAAATCCTCACCCTGCAGAGACTACCCTCAAAACATCCCCCACAGTGAGAGGCCACTAGAGATCTCTGTTACCAAGACAAAACTATACCAAATCAGTGGTGTGGCCAAAGCATCTGTCATTCAGTATTTACTGTGTTGATCCTGGGTTGTGTAGCTCCCTTCTGCTGTTGATAAAAAGTCAGAGCACCTGTGAATTAATGAGGCAGTAGCACTACACCTCCAAAAAGAAGGCATTTCAACTTCTGATGTTTCCAGCTGAATTTCAGCAACCTTTAAGATTTGAAGTCCACTGCCAGTCAGCCACAGCACAAATCCCACACCAGGGCAAAGCATGATGCACAGTTCTCATCTGATACATGGAAGGCATCTCAGATGCTACATTATCAAGGCTTCGAGGGGACCTGATAGTAGCCTTCCAGTATCTGAAGGGGGCCTACAGGAAGGCTGGGGAAGGATTATTTACAAGGTCTTGCAATGACAGGACAAGGGGCAATGGGCTTAAACTGGCAGAGGGGAGATTTAGACTGGATGTTAGGAGGAAGTTCTTTACAGTGAGGGTGGTGAGACACTGGAACAGGTTGCCCAGGGAGGTTGTGGATGCTCCCTCCCTGGATGTGTTCAAGGCCAGATTGGAGGAGGCCTTGAGTGAGCTGTACTAGTGGGAGGTGTCCCTGCCTATGGCAGGGGCTTGGAACTAGATGATCCTTGAGGTCCCTTCCAACCTTACCATTCTGTGATTCTATGATTCTGTGATTATTCTCAGTGAAACCAAAGCTACACAAGTCTGGCTTGATCTGAAGGGTCTGCACTGCCCAGCTGGAGTGCCTCATCTTAGAATCCTCACTTAGGTATGGCCTTCATCAGATACAGCCTTCACTCTTCTCCTACATTGCTGTAAATTCTGTGCTTCACCTACAATCAGTTTTGCAACATGCTGTAAAAATGGCAAGAATTCAGCCATTCAAAGACAGGCTAGCATCTGGCATATGATGCTGAAAATGGGGTTTTAGTCATTTTTTCACAAACAGAAAAAGTTTTAAGACTCAGCAAACATTATGCAAGCCCATCTGTGGAGTCTGATTGCAGCATGCTGTCCCACCAGCAAAAAGCAGGGTATAATGTGTACCACAGTGCGTGCTCCTGCAGACGCTCTTGGTTGTGAGCCCGTTCTTTAAGCTTCTAGCACCACGCTCTGGTAATATCTCTGCTCTGCTGAGACATGGGCCTGAATCTGTCTGAACTGTGCACCCCACTGAAATCACACACAGTGGGAAGTAAAGAAATTCTGCCTTTGGTCTGAAGAGCTGATTCAAAATCTTTCCTGTGAGACCTGGCGGTTTTAATGGTCTGGCCTCAGTGCCTCCTGAGACGAGAACTAAGAGAGGAAGCCATCACTCTCCTCATGTTTCAAGCCCACATCCTGTGCCACTAGCCTTCAAGCACTTCTCCCCACTTCATCTCTTGACTCTTTCAGTCTCCATCTTGATTCAGACATTAAATGCAGCTTGGGCCCTGGGACAGGAGAAAAAGGGTGAAACTCGGGCATAAGGCAGGGAGAAGAAAGTGGCAAAAGGAGAGAAAAAGGCAGGATTCACTTCACATTTGAAGAAAATTTTTAGCACAATTCAAATGAGAAAGCTCAAACACTGTAGTTCCAAGGATGTGGTATCTTAAAAGCATGCAAGCAAATAAACAGCTGGAGTTTCATATTTGCCTTTTCAGAGGCGGATAAGGCACAGATAGGAGTTCAGAGCACATCTACAGCCAGGCATTGTTCACTCCCCAGGAAAAATGCAAGCTCCCTTAACAAACACAGCACTACAGGGTACGGAGACTGGGCCCCATGGAAGGTCATTATTACCTTCACTCACAGGTAAGAAGGTCTTGTGCTGAGCCACGTGAGAAAGAAGCAGAAGCACTAAGCTTTTCCTGAAGCCCTGTTGGAGACTCCATGACACACGCTCCGCAAGACAAGGATAAAAGTGTATCACTCTCGTGTACTGGTGGCCTTCTTCCCTGCGATTGCACCTCACAATCACTCAGTCTATTTACACTTTGACCTCCTCTGTGAAACAGATCAAACTACTGCAGATGGAAAAGGAAGAGAGGATCTGCCCAAATCACACTCATCAGCACTGTACTAGCAATCTCCCATTTGTTCCAAAAGCTGTGAGGTCTTTTGGGTCCAGAGCAGGCAGTCACCAAAGCAGCCCTAGAGGCTCGTGTCCTCAGCAGGGCTAAAAAGCTCTCAGGGAGGGCTGCACCTAAGTCCCAGAGCAAGACTTTGGATGATATCAGACACAGGATCTCTGCACAATGCTGTGTTGTGCAATGCAGACCACCCCAGACGGACTAGAGAGTTGGTCCGCAATCAGATGGGAGGTCTCTAGTGGAGCACAGAATTGAATCCAGGTCTCTCAGCCACTGAATTACAGCTCCAGCCCACCACAGCAACCACAACAGCCCAGCCACTTATGCCATTGTTTGCTTATGCAGCAGCAGAGCACTGACTGGCCTGCACGCACCAGAAAACATCTACACAGGCATCTGGGTACTAACAAACCCACTTGAGTTGCCTCAGCTAAATGTCTTGCTCTCCCTGCCAGTAACTCCATCTACTCTGCAAAATGGGACTCAAGATACATTTCTGTCTACTGGGGATTTCTGTACAACTCCATTTTATCCATTTTGTGAAAAGCTATAAAAGTCAGCAGTCACAAGGCCACAGAAAATACTGTGCAACCAGGGTTATCTGAGTGCATTTAAAATGGACTGTTGGCTGAGTGTGTCCCGAGTTAGAAGAGAGGGTTCATTCCACCTGCTTCTTGCTGCTGCTCTCTTTAATGCAACCATTTCAGGAAGTGAAATGCAGACTTCCCATATCACTGGAGACCCAGCACTACCTGTTACCTGCTGCATCATGCATCAGGCTGAGCATCTGAGAGACAGGATCAAGCCTTCTCAAAAAAAAAAAAAATCAAACCCAAACAAATAAACAAACAATCAAACAAAACCAACCCCAAACTATCAGGTCATGGGAAACCACAGTAATATGGCAAAGCTCCAAGGCTGCAAAGAAACACAATAGAAGCAACTGTGCATCAGAGCTACTGCACAAGCCACTACCACAAGATACAGAAGTTTTTATGAAGTCTGAAGCATTCAGACCTATGCACGTTTACAGCCTCTATATGTAGGTGGGTCATGACATCACTCAATGAAAAGACTGGTGTAAACACCTGGTTTATACTACCATCACCAAAAAAGAAATTCTTAAATGAACACCAACCCCAGGAACATCAGAAACATAAAGCCATATAAGATCTTCATACCTGAAGAAGCAGAAATGAAAATATTAGTGATTTCTCTTGACAGTTCCTCAAATTCTCCAAACTCTGCAATAGGAACAGAGCAGGTGGGGTGCATCAATCAGGCACCTGGATTAGAATAAAAAGCAAAATCAAATTGGACAGTGGTATATCAGACTGTTCCGCTATGGCTCCCTGGGTGTCATTTCACACAAGCACCACGATCCTCGCAGTTGCAGGCCCTCTCTCGTTGCCACCACCTTTGCCCTAAAACGGTCTGCTGGGCTTCCATGCTGCCATCCAAACCCAGCTCTGCCCCAGCCCTCGGTCACCTTCCCTGGCTGCTGTAGCAGCAGTGTCCAGTACAGCCAGCAACACACACACACACACACACTCTCTCTCTCTCCAGGAGATGAAACTTTTTCACAAATGGTAACTTCAGATCCCTCTTTCTTAACTTTTTCCATCTTTTTTTCTAGACAAACCAACAAAACCTGGCAGATTCATACACCGTATAGCACACACACAGCTCCGCTTCATACCCTGCGGCAACACACCCAGACACGGCCGCATCAGGCCTGCCCACCACCATTCATCGACAGGGAGAGTGTTTTCAGCAGCTTTTAAACCGCACACCCCTGTTCCGGGAGGCCCCAGGTTACCGAGAGCAGGCTTCTCACAACCGCACTGGCGCCGGGGCCAGGGCGGGCACGGGGCCTTGTGCGGGAGTCAGGCAGGCAGGGCAGCGGGCAGGGTGAATAATCGGGGAGGGCAGGACCACAAGCAGGCGAGGTGGGCAAGAAGGAGAGGGACAGGAGCACGGGCAAAGCAAGATGACTGCTCGGGAGCGAGCAGACAAGGGGGCAGGAGGACAGACAGATGGGCAGGCAGAGCGGAAGGCCGGAGGGCCGGCAGCAGGGCAAGCAGGGCAGGCCGGGTCGGAGGAGCTGCCCCGCTCCTTCCCGATTAACCCACACTGCCCTGCCATCCCGCCTGCCCCTGCAGGGCGCCGCGGGCGGTCGCGCCACGGAGCGCTGTGGGGAGGGCGCAGGGACGGCGTCTCCTACCTCACGGGGCGGCCATGGCTCCGGGCGGGAGGCCGCCGCAGACTACAGCTCCCAGTAGCGCCAGCGGCAGGGCTCGGCCGAGTAGCACCCGGCACAGCTCCGGCGTCCTGCTGCGCCGATTTGCGCTGGCGTTCTCTGGCGGACTGTCTGTCGCTTAAGCTGGAAGTAGTCTCCTGTTTCTTGCGAAAAAGACAGCAGTGCTGGAGTAAAGCGATGCTCGCATGTCCCAGGCATGCTGATCCGAGGACAGAGCAGCCCAGGTCTCTGTCCTCGGCGTCGCTGTGCATCCTCACAGCGACGTCTCACAGTAGTCTGCTTGCTACCAGGAGCAGGGCCGGGCCCGGCCAGAGGCGAGAATGTGTCAGGTGTTGGAGGAGGTCAGAGCCTGGAGATACTAGTGCACCTGGACGAGTTCTCCAGGGGGATTCATCAGACTATACCTTGCCAAAAGGGTCTCTCCATGGCCGTAACGCTGGACCCCAAGGTCCCAGAGTCAGAATGTTAGGGATTGGAAGGGACTTTGAGAGATAATGTAGTCCGAACTCTCTGCCAGAGCAGGACCTGAGCTCTGTGCAGCACAATGTCTTGTACTCTTCCCGTCCACGAGCCCTCAAAGAAGGAAACAACCTCCATCCTGAGGATGGAGCACATCCATGTCAGCAGCTGGGGGGCTGGCAGACGCCCGCAGGCCATCCAGGAACACAGTGGGGAGGGAGACATCTGCGTCTGGAGGGACTCAGCAGAAGGCTATGCTGGGACCTAACGAGAGTGCTCATGGACTGAGATTATTCAGAGGCTTATCACTATGCCAGAAAAAGGCACATCTGGAGCACAGCAGCAGCTGCTGTGCCAAATCTCAAGACCAATCTCCAAAACATGACAACGCTTCCCAAGAAAAGAAGCCTTTTTATTTTTTCTTTCCCCTATTTCTTTTCAACACAAGCAAAACAAAATAGTTGGAAATGCAGTGCCAGATATGGCTGAAGTGTTTCAGCCAAAACTTTCCAAAAACAAGCAAGCCCACACGTTAGACAGCCGGCATGGGAACTTACAGCTTAAGCAATTCAAGTCTGGCAACAAGACTGGAAGTGAAACCCAGGCAGAGTATAACAGAATGAGTTTTAATACTAGAAGGGTCACCAGTTCTGCCTCTAGTTATTCCCTGAAAGCCAGTGTTGTTATTCTTTTATCAGTACAAAATAAGACAAACCATCTTGAAAACCCTTTTCCCATCCACCGCAAACCAGTACCCAACATGGGAATTCCTTAGGAAGTGTGGCAATGGGACAACCTTGATGTCTGGGTATAAAAACCTTTCTCTGAAAATGAAAAGGTAGAATCTCAGTTGTTTACACCAAGCCCTGGCTGATGGCATGTAACCAGCAACTCTTATAACTCAGCTTGCATCTCAGGTAGAAAGATTGCTCTGAAGAACCAATGAACAGCAGAAGAGGCAGCTTGGCTGGCTATGTGCTGAAGGACAGAGGATGAATCTCTGGAAGTTGCCCTAGACAACCAGACCATGCTCCTAGATGAGATTGCTAGTTTAGCAGCTCTTCTGCTATTAAACAGGCCTTGTCAGAAAGCCATGAGTCAATCTTCACTGCCAGTGAATAATGAAATCAAAACAAGAGCCAGATTATTAAAATAATAGTTTGGAATTAATGTGTGGAGGCATAGGTTACCTCCTGTGATTCATATCATAACACGCTCTTCAGTCCATAAAAGGAGATTATATTTGTCGTACAGTTTGTATCTAAATCAAAACCATTGACCACCACCAGTTCACAGCTATTCTGAGGTGTGAACATGCAGATCTGCTTCTGCATTTTAAAAATGCTATATAAAAAAAAAAAAAAAAAAAAAAAACAAACAAGTTACTCATTCTCTTGGTTTTATTTTCCTGAAGAACAGCGTACTAAAACAAAGCACAATCACATGTGTTCCCCAAGCAGCTGTGCCGAAGTCCTCATGGGAAACAATAATGTTGATTTCCTCAGCACTCTGTCCCACATTGACCTGTCTTAATTTAATGAAGTTAAACTCCCATGAGTTCCCTGCACATGGCTTTGTGATTTCCTTGTTGCTGGTGTTTCCAAAGAGTCAAGGCGATTCAGGACTTGTTTTGTCCTTTGCACCCAGATTTTCGTGGATCATGCATTTGAGGTCTTCTCGATTCAGAACTTGGCTTTTGTACTTCTCGCCCCAGTCCTCAACGATGTACTGATGATAGGGGTCATTGGAGTGCTCTCGCCTCTTTGATTTCACAGTACTCACCAAGATGGCCACAATAATGAAGGAGAACATTCCAATCATCACCATCAAATAAAGAATAACATAGTCAAAGTTTTCAGCATCAACTTTGGCTTGAAGTTTTTTTGCTGCCTCTGTCATGTTTTTCCTCCAGCCGTTCATGTAAGTGAGAAAGACTTCTTTGAAAGTATCTTCCACTGCCCAGGTGAAGTTTTGTATCTCGGTCATTCTTGCAGGTTACAGCTCCTAAAGACAACATGATGCTTATTTTAGTAAAGTAGCTGTATGAAAACAATCACATTGGTTTCTTTTGTCCAGTTATGACAATTAATTACTAACACCCGCCACCTGCCACTTGCAAGTGTAGTACCAATTTTAGATCACCTGAGAATCCCCATTTCTGAGTAGTTGAATATGTTCAGAGACACAAGAAGTATCACAGTATCACAGTATCACCAAGGTTGGAAGAGACCTCAAAGATCATCAAGTCCAACCCATCACCACAGACCTCAAGACTAGACCATGGCACCAAGTGCCACATCCAAACCCGCCTTGAACACCTCCAGGGACGGTGACTCCAGCAGTCTTACTGCTGTCCTCAGTCAGGTCACTTTCAGTCTATGAGAAGCCAGGTACACCTTGGTGAAGACCAGTGTGGGACCCCATGACCCTCATTACAAGGGTTGTGGCATGCTGCCTTCCCTTCTAAAGCAAAATACCAAGTGAAGAAGCATTTTTCCCAGGAAAAAACAAAGATGTACTGGGTCCTGGAAGGGCCAGCACAGTGCCACTCCAGGCAGCTACCCAGAATCTCTCAGTGAGGGATGTGACCTTCCTCCTTCTTGGTCTCAGACATTACATTTCATGTGAAGACTGGTGTATGTGTGCAAGTGCAGATGAGTCCATGAGACCATCATAGCCAGACAGCTAACTACTAAATGGTGGCCTGGCAGGCAGGGGAGGGACAAGGAGGTAGAGTCCACACATCTGGAGTAGCCTCATTGGTCATTAGGGCCAGTCTACTAGTCATCTCCAATGGAACAGGGGTGCTGAGTAGTGGTTGAAAGCAATGTCTGTCCCGACCCTCTCTCGCCTATCCCAAAGCTAGCCACAGTCAGACCCAGCTGCTGCTCTGAAAACCATGAATCAGGCCTCCATCCAACAGGAGACATCTCCCTCCAGCACACAGGTCTCCATCCAACAGGAGACATCCCCTTCCAGCACACTCCTCCAGAGAACTCACTTCTATCTAGGGGCAAGGCTGGCCTGAGTTCATATGTACCCAGTGAGGGTATCCCTCCACCAAGGCCTTTCAGGAGCTGTAATTTTCAATGATCTTTCTCTAAGGCTGGATTTCAGTGTTTCTTGTGTTGCTAGCAGAGGGACAAAGGGTGGGAGAGGAACCCTACTGAGGCTCCTAGGCCTTGAATAGAGCAATGGGAAGAGATGAGGAAGAGATACCTATTAAACAGCTGATTATATGGCAGTGCAAATCACCTCCTGATCCATCACTCTGTGCTGATCTATCTGGTCCTGCTTGAACTGAGCTAGGTCTGGGGCAGAAACTATCACATATTGACTCCTTTTCTACCTTTCCTACAAAA
>VWZE01015267.1:29290-62344 GCA_013396675.1 Eubucco bourcierii | reverse complement strand
GGGGGGGAAGGGGGGGTTGGAAACTGTGATTGGATTGCAGATTGCTAGCCTGCAGAAATCAAAGGGTGGTAGGTAGAGCATTTCAGTCTAATGCTCCTGCATAACACCTGTCCTTGAACAACTTCAGGCCAACCAAGCCCTACATGTGACAAAGCTTCCAAAAAAAAAGAAAAAAAAAAAATCACTCAATCTTAGTGCAATTTTCAAATAACAATGAGCTTACTGCAGCCCATGGTAAATGATGGTGAATTTTGATCACTAGTGAGAAACAATGGTGTCTTTTAAACTGGAGTTCAGCAATCGACCTTTCTTTCTGTGCTTCTTAGGCTAGGCTTGCAATATCAGCAGGCACAGAATAGGCACACACACGTGGAAGCAGGTACACATGCATGTTAGACATTCACACACACCCCCCCAAACACAGGGCATAAAGGTAATCTGATGAAAGTAAGCAAGCTAGAAGCAAATCCAATAGCAAACTGCCTGAATTGTTTGGGGGTTTTTGGTGTGTGCAAAATCTTTCTGCTTTTTCTTTGATTCAGAACAAAAGATTGCTATACTTTTACAACAGGAAATAAGGAATTAGCAACAGAAACTTACCTTTCTATTGCCCTTCTGTAATGAAATTCACAGTAACACTCAGGATTTTAAAACTCCACTGGACAATGTGATGATACTGTCAAAAGGAGCAGAGTTTAAGTAGCCTCCAGCCTGCACGAGGTTGCAAGCAACTCTGTTAAGTGCCTTGTGTTGCACACTTTATGTTTATATTAAATTAAATACAAAATCTAATCTCAGCTGGAAAGTCAAATATTGGCTGACAGCTTACATCAGTCATCCTGTTGGATAAAGAGTACTGCTCTTTCTGTGCGTTGCTGCAATTTCATACATTGTAAAGGAGCACTGCTGTGCTTTCCTAGGGGCCAACGTGCATGCTACTCTGTCTTGCTTGACCCAAACAGAAGAGTAAAGATGAGCTCTTCAAAATTACTATTATGATGAAGATTATGAATAATAATTAATAATAAATGAATTCCCTCAGGTCTCAGTGCCCTTGCTTTGCTTTTCCTTTTATTCCACCAGGATTTTGCTTGTTTGTGACCATCTCCTCTGTGAAGCTCTTGCTGTGAGAAACAGGTCTTCATGCACAGCCAGGACCAGCCTCTCTGAGCTTTTGTTCTGTGTGGATCTCACTCGTGATCTGAAACAGTAAATGACAAAAACTTACTTAAAAAAAACCAAACAGTCAAACAAAAAAAAAAAACCAAAAAAACCCCAAACCCCAAAAACCCCCACAAAACAACAACAACAAAAACCCACCAAAAAACCCAATCAACAAACAAAACAAACAAACAAACAAACAAACAAAAAATCCCACTCAAAACCCAAAAACCAAACCCCAGGTTTAGTTGCTGTTGATTTTATTTCTGGCCAGTAGCACATGCTGAGAGCTAACCGAAAGGCTCTGCGTCACCCCTTAGAAAACAACAGTGTGCTCAGTGAAATGACACAGCTTCCTTTTCAGTCAGCAGCTGTTCCTGGCTGTGGTGGGGATATCCAGAGGAAGGGGTTTAGGATCGGATTGTGGTGCAAAGTGCTCCACAAGCACAGGAGGGGACAGATTTCTGTAAAAAAGTCTTCCATTTTACAGATAGCCCTTCCTGTGCTATATGCAGAGAAAGCAATTTCTCAGGTGAGTCTGCTTTGAGGAAGATAAAGCAAACGTGGCCTACCACTGAATCAACAGTGCACATCAGAAAAGGGAGATATGCTCTTAATACAGAAAAGTGTTAATCCCTGAGGAAGCCCTGCTAGTCCTGTGCTGCTGACATTGTCATGGTTACTGCTATCATTTCTTCTAGATGATTTTCTGTGCGTGATCACCTCCCAGCATGGGGGCGAGCTGCTGGCAGCATTTCCTCTCTGATTCCCTGCTTCTCTCTGGCAGGTTCCCATGTGCCCTCGGTTCGGTCCCTTGAAGTTGAGGTAACTGGCAAACTGCTTCTGTTTGCTTTGATTAAACCCATAAACCAGAGGGACTGCAGCAAGTCCAGCCTCGTGCCTTGCACAGCCAGAGATATATGGTCGTGGCTGAATAAAGTCACGTGGAGCCACCAGCATGGTGCTAGAGGAGCTACCACATGCAGGGCTGTGGGCCTGGCTGTGGAAATAAAAGAGGAATCATAGCCCTGAAGGCTCCCAAGCAGAGCAGCTTGCCAGTTGCTGCACTGGGCTGCCAATATCTGGGTGAAAGGACTTATCCTTCCTTCAAACCATGTCTTCTACCCTCTGTTCTTGGACAGTCCTGTTTGGCCAGTACTTTGAAGCTTATATCACACACATGCACAGGCACACCTGCGTGTATAAAAAATGTATATGTTGCTAGCAGACATGAAATTTAACTGCTAGCTCTGTTGTCAATGAAATCAGAAAAGTTGTTCATTAATCTTGTTCAGCTAAGTGTCCTCCTGAAGGTCACATTTCTCAGGGTTTGCTTAATCTTTGTATGAGGTCATGAAGGACAGATGGTGTAGAAATGGTCAAAAAAAAAAAAGGGGGACGGGCAAATGTCTTGAAGAGGAAAGGTAACTGCCTTAATATTAGTCTCCCAAATGAGGAGGTGTTCATGTGAACTGAGTTAGTCTCCCAAATGGAGACTAATATTAAGCAAAAACACTCCTGATCTCAATGGAATCGGGTAGGAATAGACTGGATGTTAGGAGGAAGTTCTTTACAGTGAGGGTGGTGAGGCACCGGAACAGGTTGCCCAGGGAGGTTGTGGCTGCTCCCTCCCTGGAGGTGTTCAAGGCCAGGTTGGAGGAGGCCTTGAGTGAGCTGTACTAGTGGGAGGTGTCCCTGCCTATGGCAGGGGGTTGGAACTAGATGATCCTCGAGGTCCCTTCCAACCTTACCATTCTATGATTCTATGATTCTATGATTCTATGATTCTATGAATGGCTGGTTGAGCCTTCTGTCTCTACTCTCAGAATGGCCAGCTCGTGGCAGTCAGGAAAAGTCCCTGGTGACTGGAGAAAGTCAAATGTCATGCTTATCTCAAGAAGGGCAATAAAGGCTCAGGGAGCTGAAAAAAGATTATCCACAGCTCAAACCATTTGGCCATTAAGGGGCAAATCCTTCTGAAAGCCACTATCAACCCTGTGAAGAACAGAAGATGGTTTGAAATGACCAGCCTGGATATACTAATGGCAAATTGTGCTTGATCATCTATTCCATTGAGAAATTGTGGGAGGACTGTTTCAGTGGATGAAGACAGAGTGGTAGTGGTGATTTACTTTCACTTTGCCAAGTTTTCAGCATGATCTTGCATAATATCCTTGTTGCCAATTTGAAGAGATGGACCACAGATGTGTGGGCTCCAGAGCTAACTCAACTACTTTTATGGGCAAGATAGAGTAAATGATGGTCATAGAATCATGGAATCATAAAATAGTAAGGTTGGAAGGGACCTCAAGGATCATCTAGTTCCAACCCCCTGCCATAGGCAGGGACACCTCCCATCAGTACAGGTCCTTCACAGATCTGGATGCTGAGCTTTGTGTAGGAACCAGGGAGATTGGTGCTTTCACACCCATCTGCCAGCTCCATTGTGGCAGCTGAGCATTCACTGATGAGGCAGTGCTCTCATGGTGGGTCCATCCTGTGACAGGATGTTGCCATGAGCAGAAGGTGCACCACATGTAAACATGCACAGTATCTAACAATTTGTGTAACCAACATTACAGTTGGATGTATTTACACATGTAGCAACCCTGTGGTCTTGAATGCACCACATCAGGAAAGCTTTCTATGTACAATAAACTGAACAACCAAAGTGTTCACATAAAGTGAATGGTGTTGAACTGTTCACTACTTTCATCCCTGATAACTCTTTTGTGACTCTGTAACAATATATTCCCTTGTTGACTAGTTTACAATTTCTTTGTCAGTCTTACTGGACAGATAATGAAAGAGATAGCAGAACCATTGAAGATCTTGTGATTAGGCCCAGATCTCATAGGAGGGCTTGTGTGAGTTCACTAGCAATTCATCTTTCCAAACATTTTGCAATATCTATCATAAATGCATAAATGGATACTCACAAATAATCACAAATGTGCATGCACAAGATGTATGAAGATCAGTATCTTTGGAATTGGAATGGGCAACTGAATTTTCTGTCTTTCCTGCAGAAGCTAAGATCAACAGAAGATTGTTATTAATAGTGGGTTTTGTTCTCCAGATCCTTCCTTCCATAGGAGCTTCCAGTATACTTGGTCATGTTTTTCAGAGTATCACAGTATCACAGTATTACCAGGGTTGGAAGAGACCTCAAAGCTCATCAAGTCCAACCCATCACCATAGGCCTCAAGACCAGACCATGGCACCAAGTGCCACATCCAAACCCACCTTGAACACCTCCAGGGACGGTGACTCCACCACCTCCCTGGGCAGCCCATTCCAGCAGCCAATGACTCTCTCAGTCAAGAACTTTCTCCTTACCTTGAGCCCAAACTTCCCCTGGTGTAGCTTGAGACTGTGTCCTCTTGTTCTGGTGCTGGTTGCCTGAGAGAAGAAGGTAACCTCCCCCTGGCTACAACCACCCTTCAGGTAGTTGTAGACCACAATAAGGTCCCCCCTGAGCCTCCTCTTCTCCAGGCTAACCAATCCCAGCTCCCTCAGCCTCTCTCCATAGGGCTGTGCTCGAGGCCTCTCCCCAGCCTCGTTGCCCTTCTCTGGACACGCTCAAGCACCTCAATGTCCTTCTTAAATTGAGGGGCCCATTTCCAGTCCTCCATTAGTGTTTTACTTATATTCTCTACATTAAATAGACAAACTTTACACTTTCTTTCAAATTGGCATCTTTTATACATGTCTTTTCCCATCTTCTTTTTCCTTCCTTTTCTTTACAGTAGGAAAATGATAGGGTTCATTAGTAAAGATAATTAATTTTATAGGCTTAATTCTAAGAAACTGATGTGATTGTTAAGTGTGATTATCACAGAGGTATGAGTATCCTCTCATATGTGATTGTTAAGTGTGATTATCACAGAGGAATGAGTGTCCTCTCATATGTACCTATGCACTTTGCCTTTGGTATTACTTCTGTTCTGGTTAAGTCACAACATTGTGCTGTTCGCTGTGCCTTTCAGACCTCAAACCTTTGTATACACAGACTTAACCCACAATCTTCTCAGCCTTTAACTGCTGATATGCTATACTGCTACTTACTGATACTCAGAGAGCTGATAACGTTTAATTACTTTCTCCACTGCTTTCATCTTTTCTACCTTCTTGATAGCCCTCCTGGATTCTTTCTGGTATTTACATGTTTGCTTAAAAGAATGTTAATAAAATCAAAACTTCTGTCCCTGGTTGCTGTTTCTCAAGTTGTTGTCTGTCAGTTGATCACCCTGTAAAACAAAAATGCCAAGGCCACTAAGTATTTATCATTTGTTTTTAACTATGAAGGCTGAAACTTTTCCTCTCAAGATTACATCTATTAATTAAGTTTAAACTGTTTCTTTATGCTGATTTTTCTCTATACCCTACATTCTGGGACATATTCCATCTTCTGGTTTCTCATAACAATGTTGGTAATAAAAGATGTTTCCTCTTTATTTTTCATTTTGCAGCTGTGCTTCTAGGTCTCTTAGCTGTTTCTTGCATTCTTGAGCTGAGCCTCTGCCATTGGTCAGCCTGTGTAAGCTGCCACCTCTCCAGGAGCTTTAACTTCCACCCCTAGAACGTTTTAACTTTTCTTCCTCTGTTTGCCATTCCTCTAAGCAAATCATTATGGCTTCATTTTCTTTCTGCATTCAACTGCATGCATGATGCATGTTATTTTGTTTCCTAGGGTAAGTGAGCTAGGATTTGTACATCATTTCCTCCCAGGAGGAAACGTTTTCAGCACTAGTGGGAGTTTTTGATGTCTTGCCCTGCACAGGTAGGGCTTTCATTTTAAGTGAGGAGATCCTTTTGCCATTGTTCATTTCTTGTGTAACTGTTCTTCCATCTTTCAGGGAGCAATGTTTAGAGGTTTCATCTTTAGCCTGTTTTCTGGGGCCTTTGTCTGCTCAATGGTAAATACATTTGCTGGTTCAGTGGTTGGAATGTTCAGTTCTTCTGAGAGACTCTGACACCTAATTGCACGTTATACAATTTGATCACCTCTTGCAACATTTTCCAAAGTATTAACTCACATCCTTTCACAGAATCTGGCATGGGTGCAGGCCAACAGGAACAGCTGATCTGCTGGGAAGTTGACTGCTATGCAGAGGGATCTTGACAGACTGTCCCCAAAATGCTCATAGATGGTAAAAACTTACCTCTAAACATTAAAATAACTCCACGTCTGAAGATCATTCCCTCATCACATCAGAGACCCACATCAGAATGCATTATGCTTGATATCCTGTATGTAAATAACAAAAAGAGTGGAGACAGTGGAGAGGGACACCTGGAATAGTCCTTTGTGGCTAAATAAAAATATATTTGACAAAACAGGTTCTTTTTAGTCACCATGGAAGTGAGAGGAAAAGCATTCATTAGGAAAGTGAATTTTAAGCACATTTTTTTGCTGCACAACAAGTGTAAGCAATATTGTGAAAGAAAACTCTTTGTGACTATGAGACCTGCATCATCAGGATGCATTTGACAGGGAGAGACTCCAGTCTAATTAGTTTCTGAACCCTGAATGCTTGAACAAAACAGACCTATAGTATAAGTTAGGTCCCAAACTTTGACTGTGTGTGGTGCCAAGGCTGCTATAGCACATGCTGTGACCTGCCACCCTGCCAGGAAATGCACTGCTCCCCTCACCCCAAGCTGCAGGGACAGAGAAATCATGGCCAAGTAGAAACTGGAATCACTCAGCTTTATTGCTATGGTTTTATGTGTTGCTGTTGCAAAAGCTTTAGGGTGTTAGTTCCCTAACACAGCATTTAGATGAAAAAAGCAAGCACTAATATTTCACCATATCTGATGCTTAGCTTCTGCTGACTTAAGGAAATTTATTCCTTAGCCGCTTTGAGATCATCCTTCTGAAAGCAAGACAGAAAATGAGCACCTTTCCAAACAATGACCACAGGGATGATGACCTTTGCTGGGGACAGATAGCTCTGAGGGAAGTGTTATCCAACACTCTGCAGGTAAAGGGCATCCCTGTATCAGCTCTAGAAAATAGGAGCAGCTGAGTGACTTCCAATCCCAGCATGGCAATGGGGATGGCGCCTGCGTGCACCGCTGATAAAGTGCACTGCACCCCTCCTGTCTGCTAACACCAAGATAGGACTGACAAGGGCTACCTGTTATGGCCACATGCCCATTAACACCTCAGTGTGTGTCTGCACAGTCTGATCACCTATGTGGAAATCCCATCCTGACTGCAGCCCAGGCAGCCAAAGGGCACCTGAAAGGAAGATCAAACTGTTAGCTTCCAGCCTGACCTCTTCACACTGCCACAGCCTGCAGACAGCATCATTCTGGCTGGAAAGGTAAATCGAGGTGCCTCAAATGCTTGTATGCATGTCCCTCAGAGCAAAAAGCCAATCTGAAATGCCAGTGCAGGCTCTCTCCTAAATATTGGGGGGATTCTTACTGTACTTTCAGCTGTGATCGAAATATTGGTGTCCATGGCTACAATGCAGTGCACCACCTGAAGTTATCTGAAAGCAAGGTCCTCCTCAAGGCCAGTGTCACGAAAGGCACAGTTAATGGTAACAGTGATTTTGCTTCTAGCAGATTAAGCTGAATCTCTCTTTTAGATGGGAAGCTGCAGATCAGTTGCCTACTTGCTTGTAGATAAGAACCACAAGGCTCTGCAGACATGAACACACACATTTGGTGCCATCCAGCACTGGTGCCCTCTGCTCCTCACCCACATTCCCCAGACCTTTACGGAGGAATATGGTCAGTAGCTCAGCCAGAGCAGTTACAGAGTTGAAGTGATGGTAATGAAGAATTGGATAGGGAAAGTAAATGTCTCCCATGGGAGATGCACACAGCAAGGTACTGGCAGTATGCACCTGTCCTCTGCCTCCACAAAGTATCTTTGCAAACCACAGATCATAGAATGATGAGGTGGGAAGGGACTTCAAGGATCATCTAGTTCCAACCCCCTGCCATAGGCAGGGACACCTCCCACTAGCACAGTTCACTCAAGGCCTCCTCCAACCTGGCCTTGAACACCTCCACAGAGGGAGCAGCCACAGCCTCCCTGGGCAACCTGTGCCAGTGTCTCACCACCCTCACTGCAAACAACTTCCTCCTAACATCCAGTCTAAATCTCCCCTCTGACAGTTCAGACCCATTGCCCCTGGTCCTGGCATTGCAAGACCTTGTCAATAGTCCCTCCCCAGCCTTCCTGTAGGCCCCCTTCTGATACTGGAAGGCTACTATGAGGTCTCCTTGAAGCCTTCTCTTCTCCAGGCTGCAGAGCCCCAACTCTTGTGCTCATAGCAGAGCTGCTCCAGCCCTCTGATCATCTTCATGGCCTCCTCTGGACCCGCTCCAACACTTCCATGATCATTTGGCATTAGTGTTTTGAGCTAGCACCAGCAATGGTACGGAGGTTCCACTGTGCCTCATGCCCTCCACCTAGCCTGGGAGCTGGGCATTTTGCTCTGATGCCTGCACACTTGTCAGCTACTGTCATGTAACCCAGCACCTACACTCCTGGTCCAGGAAATAAAATCACATCATCATCCATCAACTTTAAGTGTTTTGGGTTTTTTTTGTGCGGGCATTTGCTCTGACAAACACGATCTGCATGTCAATGGGCTCACTAAGGAATTGTGTGCTGAGTGCTTTAATTTACAGAGTGAGACCTTCTGAAACACTAAGAGTAGGGACTGTTGTTCTTACATAGAAATGATCACTCTTCAGAGAGCCAGCTCAGCCTAGGATGTAGACTATCCATAGGCTACACCTGCACCTGTACTTCTACTTCCAGTGATTTCCACAGCTGAACATGGATGACAGATGAATGTTTCTTCCTTCCATGCATGTTGGCTCTTTAGGTGCTTGGATGAGGGAAATGAAACAGATCTTCATGTGTTCTCTCCACTTCCTCTCAGGGTTTTCAGAGACAGGCAAGCCAGGCATGTGGTTTGGTCTCAAACTGACCTGAGGTTTAGTTTGAGGTTGCATGGGGTACCAGTTGACAGAAATTGCAGCACAGATTTACAGTGGTGGCAGGCATCACGCCACACCTACCCTCTAGCAAAGAGCCATTTCTTGTGATCAAACTCACTGAACTCTGGAATCTCCTTACAAGTGAGCTGCTAGTATCAAATACTTTCTGGGGAATGGAAAGTGGAAGAGGCACCCTTCCTGAACTCACTTTTTATTGCAAGTTCTGTCTTCATAAAGGGACAGAAGAGTAGTAGTTGCAGCAACAAATTATGGGTTTGGCAGGAGATTGGCACACTGACAGAGGTCACTGATTGCAACAGCTCTTCTGGGCAGAGGGAGCTCGCAGCTTCTGGTGAGCTGAATGCCTACAGTAACACTGGTGGCTTCAACTCTTTTTCCTTCTTCTTTCATATCCTAACTGCAAAGAGTGGCTTGTAAGCTAGATCAAAATAATGTCTGTATCTGAGTCTTTACAAAGCCCTGTTGTCCCCTTCTTTCTTCTCACAGTGCACTACTAATCTGTGGACCTGCTTGCCACAGGACGCTGCAGATGCTAGTAGCTGGCAAGCATTCAGAAGTGATTATATTGAAGCACAGAAGAAAAATGTGTCAAAAGTGAGTAAACAAAATCATGCCCTGTGACAGTAGAGTGCTGAGGATTATTCTGGGGAAGTGTGACAACATGCTTGCCCCACTTATCTGCTCTTTCTTTGGCTTCCATGTTTAGCCGTTCCCTTGACTGATTTCTTCACTTAAAACCTCCTCACCCTGCCTGGTAAAGAGGGGAGAGAAAGGCAGGAAAGAGGGTGGTGGGGAAAAAACCCACATATGGAGAGTCAACCTGTGCCGTGGATGGTAGAGAAAATAAATGGAATGAAGATCACCAGAATGCTATGAACAAACCTCCCCTTCTGAGGAAGAGGGTGCCATGACTTAGTGGAACTTCAGATGGGATGAGATAAACAGAAAGAGAGGGCAGGAAAGTAGACAGAGCCTTTCTAGGAGGCTCTGCAGGGATCAGATGAGATATCACAGATGAGATACAACCTGCTAATCTCAAGGGCAGGAAAGCAGACAGAGCCTTTCTAGGAGGCTCTGCAGGGATCAGATGAGATATCACAGATGAGATATCACAACCTGCCAGTCTCAAGGTGCTTGTGTGCCAGGGTGCCCCCCTCACCACAGAAGGATAGACAGTCTCAGTGGGCTACAACAACATAAGGATGCCTGCCCTGGGCCATCCATGAGACAGTGGGCTTCAACTCTGACTTTGATGGCAACAACATAGAGTCACAGATGAGAGATCAAGGCAGAGGTGCAGGAGCACTTAGGCCAGCTTTGGTACCAGCCCTCCCACAGTCTTCCCCCCCAGGACTTTCACAGGACTTGATGTTTTAACTCATGTGACTGCAGCTTCATGGACTTGTTGCTGAAAAGGAGGCACATATGAGTGAATCATCTGTTTTCATAACTCCTCAGCAAAACAAGTGGTCTGATTCACTCAGGCAGGAGAGATCAACCATTTCTCCATGAGGGCTACTGTGACTCCTTAGCATTTCAAGACACATTTTAAAGCAATGCTGTTTAGAAGACAAAAGATTGAAGTCAGAGATTAAATTCTAGCCCCTTTACTCTGAAAAAAAAAAAAAAAGGAAGACACTTCTGGGCCTTTTAAGTTCTGTTGGGAGTATTTCCCTGTATTACTGAGCATCAGTTTGTAGCCACATGGAAGAGATTCTGCCTTATCTCACACTTGACCTCTCCCCTACCACACACAGTTAGCCAGTGACCAAGACCTGCCTTCTACATGGCCATGAGATGCTTCAGCTGAAGAGAGGCTCTTTTTTAATGTCTGGCAAGCCAGGTTCCACTGCCCCATTTCTTGGAAGCCTTGAGAGGAAGTACTATCAGAGCAGTAAGTCTTCCCAGTAGGTACCCTCTGGAGTCACAGTATCACACAGTATCACAGTATCACAGTATCACAGTGTCACCAGGGTTGGAAGAGACCTCAAAGATCATCAAGTCCAACCCATCACCACAGACCTCAAGACCAGACCATGGCACCAAGTGCCATGTCCAAACCTGCCTTGAACACCTCCAGGAACAGTGACTCCACCACCTCCCTGGGCAGCCCATTCCAGTAGCCAATGACTCTCTCAGTCAAGAACTTTCTCCTCACCTCCAGCCTAAGTCACTAGCAGAGGCTGGGAATGTGAGTGCTTGCCAGGTGGCTTGCCTATTTTCCCCTGTCCAGAGACTAGTGCAAACCAGTTGTTTTTGCATAGGAGCCAAATGAAAGAGCCTGCAACCAACACATTCTCGCGTTAAACAACTTTGTGTTTTTAACTCCACCTTTGTCCATATGCCTACTTTATTTTAATCCCTCTGATTTCTAAAACCTCTATGAGCGCTTTACTAAGCAGTCAAAGAGGAGAAAAGGACTGGAGAACCCAAGATACAGCCTGAGGCTTTCAGAGGCTGAGCTTAGGCTGGAAAGTCTTGTAGGAGAGCAAGTCACGGCGCAGTTTAATGCAGGAGCAGAACAGAGCTCAACTCACTGCTTCATCCACACCTGTACAGATGCAGCCCTCAGTGCAAGCTCAGCTTTCACTGTACTTCTTCCAGGAGTGCATCAAGGCCTCTTCCCACCTAGGTAACCTGATGGGCAAATGCTGATGATCTGCTGGAGCTGCTGCTGACCTTGGATCTCACACCAGAGAAAGTCTGCTAGCTAATAGTGTGCTACCTGGTAGGTCTCTGTATCCCAAACCCTGGTGCTAGTGAGCAAGCACATGGCTTGAGTGAAGCCACATTATGCTGTGCAGGGGGGAAAAGGAGACTATAACCCAGCACAGGTGGTGCCAGCATTAGCTGATACAAGCACGTGGTTGCTGTGGCTGTGTGCAACCTGTTGATGAGCTCAGCATTGTGCAGAAATCTCAAGGCAGGCCTAAGACCTGCTATGTATTTTGGGTTTAATGAACTCCAGCACTGTGTGTTTTCAAAAGTGCTGTTTGTTCTTCCCAACCTGTAGACTTGAATGAGGCCTAATGGACATGCTCAGTGCTCATACCTGGGGCTTTAATGGAGTTCTGTGATCCTGGAACCAACTGATACTGCTCACAGTTGGTTCAGTGAAAGGGAGGGCAAAGGCCAGGTCACGACATTCTATTGAAACAGAAAACCAGAGCCATCATCCTATGCAGCCTCACACAATGGCATCTTTTGAACCCAGATCTACTGTCAGAGAAAGTTACATTACACTGATATTTATTTTGGCAGAAAAAGATAAAAATCTGTGTTTTGCACACAGCAATCATAGAGGTCCTTGGGGCCAAAGCATGTCCCGAGGCCCCGCAGAACCCTGAGAGATCCAAAAAGTGAAGACAACTGAATATTTCAAGCCCACTGACAAGGAATGAAAACAAGTGTGTCAGCACATGAGTTAGGACATAATTGCTCATTTAGTGTGGGATCTGTTGTGTGAGCACAAGCACATTTCTTGTTTCCTCAGCTTTCCTTGACCTTGGCCCCGTTTGCCTATATGGCCACAATCCAGTTGCGCAAACTGGCCTTGCAGCCTGCCTGCATTCAGCTCCCACTGCAAGCACAAAATCCTTTCCTCCAGAGCAGCAGAAAGAACACCCCCCCTCACCACCACTCCCCCACGATGCATGCACAGCTCCCACGTGCCAACATCTTTCTTGTACCATCCCTGATACCTGTTCTTAGCACTACACAACAGCTGCTGGCTTGGGGTGCCTGCTGGTGGTGTGCAGGGACATCCAGCACCCTTAGCACTAACCTGCTCTGGGATCTAGGGTTGAGTGGTGGTGTGCAGGGACATCCAGCACCCTTAGCACTAACCTGCTCTGGGATCTAGGGTTGAGTGGTGGTGTGCAGAGACATCCAGCACCCTTAGCACTAACCTGCCCTGGGATCTAGGGTTGAGTGGTGGTGTGCAGAGACATCCAGCACCCTTAGCACTAACCTGCTCTGGGATCTAGGGTTGAGTGGTGGTGTGCAGAGACATCCAGCACCCTTAGCACTAACCTGCTCTGGGATCTAGAGTTGAGTGGTGGTGTGCAGAGACATCCAGCACCCTTAGCACTAACCTGCTCTGGGATCTAGAGTTGAGTGGTGGTGTGCAGAGACATCCAGCACCCTTAGCACTAACCTGCCCTGGGATCTAGGGTTGAGTAGTGGTGTGCAGAGACATCCAGCACCCTTAGCACTAACCTGCTCTGGGATCTAGGGTTGAGTGGTGGTGTGCAGGGACATCCAGCACCCTTAGCCCTAAGTCTGGTAGGAGATCTAGCCCTAGGTCTGTCTGGGATATAGGGTTGACGCTGCTCTGAGTGGGACTGGCTCTCTGCCATACTTGGCTCCCCCAGGAGGCACTGGAAGCCAAAGCAACCTCCATGTGCTCATCCTGCTGGGCCACAGATCTTTAATCTCCCCTGGAATGTCTCCCAGACCCAAAAGAATGTGTGATTTTAGATATACCAAGCACTACATAACTCTGTGAGCATTCCAATGGAAGTGCAGTGACTCTGTGGAGATTCTAATGACCTCCTCTCTGCTTTCTGAAGTCAGCTGGAACCTTTCATTTGACATTAGTTTCAATTTAGGAAGGCAGATAGGGTGCAGTTAAATACAGCTTTATTGGAAGTGGCTCTTATGTACATGCCTAACTTCAAGCAAATGCTTAAGTGCTGTCCTGAATAAAGATGGTTTCCTGAACTAAAATCCCTTCTGGGAGCTGGAGGAGATCCAGAGGAAGGTTATTCTGAGTAAGCTGCCTGAGGGATTTCAACAGATAATTTTGTGCATCTATATAGCACCCTATCTGGAGAACAGAGGAGTAATCTCTTAATTGGATTCCATCCCATTAATTGCTCTCCTGGATCTGACAATATTTAGCGCTCTAGAAGCTGTATTCTGGCATCTTCGACGAAGGCTCCAGTACAAGCTACAGTGAAGAGCCATGGACTGTTGATTCACCTTAGATTACAAGTAAAACAAACTAAACCTGTGAATGTGGTGGCCAGGAGTATACACTGCAAGAATTATGGCACTTACATTTATCCCATCAAAGTCATGGAATTGTGTTCTGGTCCTGCTTTCTCTGGAGTTGTGCTTGGGATTGTGCCTACCCAGGTGCAGGACCTTACACTTGGCCTTGTTAAATTTCATGAGGTTGGTTGGGGTTGGACTTAAGACACTTGGGTGCAGTGTGACTATGCATTACCTAAGTTGATGGAGGTGATGTTGGATCTTTATTTTGAAGCACTTATTGCTGATGTAATGGCAGAAACAAGGTTCCTGGTGTGCATTAGTTATAATGCAAGCAACTAGATCTCAGAGAAAAGTTAGCAGTTTGGCCCACAAACATTAAAATAGTCTGGATTCAAGTGGGTGTTTATTTGCCTGTCTCCTCATCTGTTCCAGATGCTTTCAGAGCTGATAAACTTCAGCTTGTTGTCCTCGGGGAGCTGAGAATCAGCAGACTACAAGGGATAGACTGCTTGCCTGGTTGTGCATATGTCTCCACTAAAGTTAGCCTGAAAGAGATCACCAAGCAAAAAGACACCACTCATCTCTCATTTTCTCTTTTATCACCAGTAATACATTTGCTAAACAAGCACTTTTCCTGGTTTTCCAGACACAAGATAGGTTTTAAAAGGGAAATTGTCCATTTGCTCAAAGGCCCTTTAAAAGAAAGCAGCATTGGAGGTAAGGGAATAGCAGACAGAAAGGCACTCGTGGGATCAATCTGAAATATGGAAACCGTACAAAGTAAAGGAAATATTTTGCCTTGTAAAACATCTTTTGTGGTGACGATTCGAGTATCTTTCAGTGGTCAGGAAAGAGAAAACTTCTCAGGCAGAAGCACCATCTGCTGGTGGACACCAGTTCTATTACTTCACTTAGAAATCTACAGTGATACAGCTTAAACAACCACCTCAGGGACTGTTAGAGGTACTAAGAAGTTTTGCAAGCAGACACCTGCTTTGAGAGAAGCAAAAGGTTTCTTATGTTTAGAAAAGGATCAGGTTTTCTACCCCCTCTCACTGAAGTCGATGCAAGAACTTTCACTGCCTGCCAAGCACAAGTGTTTCTGCAGTGACAGTGAAGCACGGGGCTACAAAGGCTGTGTATCTATAGAGATCTTGGTTTTCAGCAAATGGAGATTAGTCTCTGGCCAGGAACATGAAATAAGGGCAGTGTACCCTGGAAGCTTTCAAGGAAAGATGAAGACAGAGGGTTGAAATGGTGGCTACTCAATGGATACACTGAGTGATTAGAAATTTCCTTGTGTTTCAGTCTGAAGGGAAAGTGGAAATACTGTGCTATATCTTACCCAGGAAACAGTTAAAGAGCTTAAAAAGACTCTATGTAGAGTAAGTTTCCTGTGTTCATTAAAAATTTACTCCAGTGACATAATTCAGGAGCCTTGCTTGACAAGGATACGGAGCTGACCTTTCTGACCTCAATTCTGTCAAGCGAGGCAAGCTTCAAAATGTGAATCCAGACCTGGATTCAAATGCTGCAGACTCTTTGCCTGTCTGTGTATCTGTATAAGAACCTAAACCTCAACTCTGCATACTCCTCCATGCTAAAATATTCCCATTTTACCTGACATCTCTGTGCTGCATCACCTCTGATCCTAGCCTGGAATGAAAAAATGAAAATGCTCCTTGCAGCAAACTTATTCTTCTCAGGAAAGACCCCAAACATTCAAAATCCAGGTGTAATCATGTAGATGGGTTGGCTGAAGAAAAAAAAGGCTTGAATTGGAGGGGTCCCCATCTCTGGTTTGATTTTACCAGCCCACACTTAGAATTATTGTGTTCTGCATAATTAAAATAAAATCACAGTTTTCAGAGCTCAGGGTTCACCTAGATTAATTTCATCCTCTCAGAAGGGAAGCCTCAAACCTCTCATCAAAGACAGACTGTCTCTTAAAACCAGTCTGTAGAAAGCACTTAATTTTTTCTATTTTCTCTGTTCAGATTTTGTTGTTGGTAGGGAGTCCCCTCATTGATGAGAATTACTATACAGCTAATATACCTGTGAAGTGCTCAAGAATGGGTTGAAGAGTGATGTGTCAGTTGTGTACCCACTTATCAGGAGGACCAGACCTGTGGGGAGAAGATTTCTCAGATTTCTTTGCTCATATTTCTTACTTCAAAGGCTCCGTATCAGGCTGCATTTGGCACACAGCACAAAGCCATTTGCGTGACCTACTACTGTGGCTCAGCATCACCATAAATGAAAAGGAACCTGATTAAATATAAATGTATCTGGGTCACTTTTGTCAGAAAAGCAAAAACAGATTTAACCTCTTCAAGAGATATATTTTTGCATAAACCAGGACAATGGGACATCCCTTGGTTTTTCTTTCTTGGAGCACAGGGGGCATCACAGAGGATGCAGGTCCCACCAACACCAACTAGCATCGTTGCTCTAAATGCCATGTCCTCTTTAGAGGTCCAGTTGAGGTCTTATTAAAGAAGGAAAATGTTACACACAGTATCACACACAGTATCACCAAGGTTGAAAGAGACCTCAAAGATCATCAAGTCCAACCCATCACCACAGACCTCAAGACCAGACCATGGCACCAAGTGCCACATCCAAACCCGCCTTGAACACCTCCAGGGACGCTGACTCCACCACCTCCCTGGGCAGCCCATTCCAGCAGTCAATGACTCTCTCAGTCAAGAGCTTTCTCCTTACCTTGAGCCCAAACTTCCCCTGGCATAGCTTGAGACTGTGTCCTCTTGTTCTGGTGCTGCTTGCCTGAGAGAAGAAAGTAACCTCCTCCTGGCCATAACCACCCTTCAGGTAGCTGTAGACAGCAAGAAGGTCTCCCCTGAGCCTCCTCTTCTCCAGGCTAAGCAATCCCAGCTCCCTCAGCCTCTCATCATAGGGTTGTGCCTGAGGCCTCTCCCCAGCCTCGTTGCCCTTCTCTGGACACACTCAAGTACCTCAGGTTTATCTTTCCTTTCAGTAGCAGTCCTGTAACAAAAGTGCAGGTCAGCAATGTATGGTGACCCAAAATGGGTTCCTCCTGTATTTGTTTTGTATGCAGCTAAAAAGCTGTGAAACAAACAGGGAAGCATAAAGAAATGGCCACAATGAAATGTCCAAAGAGGAAGAAGCAGTGCTCTAACTGGAGAAGTGTGATGGTTTGGTAGTTCCCCATCCCCCTACAGATTATAAAATGACCCAGACTAGACTCAGTTGGCTGGAAGTTAAGGACTGAAGCTCTCTTTACAGCTCAGCACAATGTACAAGCAGAGATATACACAATAGACAGGAATAGTTACAGACATATACAGGTTAAAGGTAATACAGAAACACAACTCCCCTCCCAGAGATCAGAGTCCCCAGGAGGGGCTCCCAACCACCCTTCCACCTTCTCCCCATCCCTCTACCTTACCTCAGGGTTTGTCTTATGCACAAGGTGAGTTTAGAGGATCGGCCAGGGGGGTTAGAAGTTGAGTGGTTAGTTAGGTTAGCAGAAAGGTCAAGACTGAAACAACTAGAGAGCCTGAAACTCTCCATGAGCGAGTGAGTGTCTTGTCTATGTTTGTATTCTTGTTCTTATCCATCTCAGCAAGCCTGTGAGTGAAGCAGACATCATCATTGTTTTCTTTTCACAGCCTGTAATATATATTTTTTTTCCCACTAAAGTATTCCAATTAGCCTCACACCAGCACAAGAAGTTACAGACATTTTGCTGCTTTATCTTGTACTGATAGACACAGTCCTGCCTGGAACATGTTAACCACAACACCAGCTCCATCTCACAGTGACCGCTCTTTTTGCTGGCAACCTCGATGTGTTTTAAAGCTCACTGTTTTTAAGAAGACATTTGCTGAAAACACAGACACAGTTTTGCTCATGGAACTCTAAACAATCTGGAAGCTTCCAGACTTGCTGCATGTGGTGTGAGATTTTCTTTAACAAGCTGGAACTTTGAAGGGAGCCTTATCTCACCAGGCGAGAACAGCATGAGTTGTACCCTGCAGCATCCCACAGCTGATAGGAGTCTAAGGGAGGCTTCTGAAGGACACAGACATTTACCAGCCAGAGACAGAGCCCATCTGCTGGCACAGAGCCACCTCTAAGTGTGCCATCTCGGGAGGTCTGCATTTGCAGGACTGCATGCAATGCTCTACCCTAGTATCTGTGAGCCTTTTTTAACAGGACTGCTGTGGGATTGAGCAGTTCCAATTAAAGTGTTTGCTGACTCTCTTTCAGGAATCCAAAGGGAAGTGCAGACCTTCAAGGATACTGAGGTGTGTAATATCTATGAAAATCAGCAGGAGCTAGGAACCAAAATAGCTTTGAAAAGCTGAGTGGTTTGTCTGGTTGCTGAATGACTCTGTGAAGGGACAAGAGGGTGAACCCAGATCTTCTCAGCTGTCTCTGCTGACTCCTGATGTCTTTGATGTAGAGACTGCTTTATGAAGCCCATTCTCCATGGAATGTGCATCAGATTGCTCATTCTTACACAAAGCCTTACCTTACACCTAACCCCCATGCTATGGGCATGATTAAAGTGCAGATCTGCAAATCTGACAGTGTGCTACAACTCCACTTGCTCTTTTGAACAAGGTCCCTATTATTAATTCATAGATGAGCAGTGTTTTTAATTGGTCACACATAACACATCATAGGTAGATGAAGCTCACGTGAATAAGGATGAGAGGCTCATCTGAATGGTCCTGGACTTTGTAGAATTGGCAATCAAATGCTGTGTCAGGAATCATGAATAATGGATTGAAACCAACTATATTGTTTAACAGGAGGAGCTCAGGAGCTCAGAGCCATCTTTTCAATAGAACCTGATCTTGATTCATAGCACTGTGTATCTGAGCTCTTCTTAGGCTAACCAGAACCCCAGAACAATCTTCTTGGTGAATTTTGTGACATCTTCATAGCCTGCATGGCATCACAGTGAGAACTGGGCAGAAAATGGTGATGGCAGATGGGTGGGGAGGAGAAGGAAGCCCAGGGGCATGGTGTCTGGGCTACTGAGGAGTTATGAGATGGGTCTGTCAAAACCTCATCCAAATCTTAAACTTTTCACAAGTCTTTTGTTTTGTTGCTGGTTCTTTAGCAAGCTGTCATGGTGACGGAGTCAATCCACCAAGAGAGTGCTAATGAAATACTGCTGTTGGATTCTGGAGAGCTCTGCATGCTACAGCACATCAATCTCTTTCTGTCCCTTACCTCTGCTTGCTCCAAGAGATTTGACAGAAACTCTTGAGTGCATGCAGGAACAAGTCCAGAGACAGACTAATCTAGAGGTTAGCTCATGGAGATCAGAAGCATAGAATCATAGAATGGTAAGGTCGGAAGGGACCTCAAGGATCATCTAGTTCCAACCCCCTGCCATAGGCAGGGACACCTCCCACTAGCACAGGTGACTCAAGGCCTCGTCCAACCTGGCCTTGAACACCTCCAGGGAGGGAGCAGCCACAACCCCCCTGGGCAACCTGTGCCAGTGCCTCACCAAAGTCACTGCAAAGCAGCATGTCCCTCCTCAGGGTTTGTTCTGTTTCAGAAATCAGAATAGCAGCATCTGTGGCAAATGAGCACACATCTGGGCTTGGCCCAGTTGAATTAATAAATAATTATTTGCTGACACACTGTAGGTTTGATAAATATATTATCTACATAGGAGCTGTCTATCAAAGATGAGGCTGTTTGGCTGGAAGGGCAGCTGCAGCTGTTCCAGCTTGCTGAGCTCACTGCAGTGTATGGAGGGGAGCAGCTTACATGGAACTAACTCTCACAGTCAGGTTAGTGCTCCCATAAAAATGCTTACACATGTGGGGTGACTCAGAGGCAAACACCAAGCCTAGGCTGATATCATTTACAGACAGAGCCGTGCAGAAAAAGGCATGATTGACACTGGCTGAGTGAGATACACTCAGCCTTTCCTCTGAACCCAGCTGAGCAGATCGAGGGCAGAGTTAAGAGGATTCAAAGTGCAGAAAACTGAATAAATATTTTTCCTCCTCACAAGCTGCTCGGCATTGGAGTTTGGCCACCCAAAATGCTGGCGCCAAGGGCCAGATAACCCTACGAGCTGGTGCTTGTGTTTACTTGCCCATTGTGTCACTCAAATTGGTCTTTGCTCTTGCTCTTTGCCTACACTCGACTAAGGAGGAGAGAAAAGCAAACCAGAGGCTGAGCTCGTCCAGACCGGTTGCCGTTTTCAGCAGCGACCACAGCGTGTCCCCACCGAGCTGTCCTTCCATCCCTCCACCACCACCAGAAACGAGTCCAAATGGTAGCTCATCTGCATGCCCATAAATATAACCCCCTCCAGCGCTGCTCTAACCCCTACTTACATGGTTAGAGCTGGCAGGAAAATTATTCTGACCTTCAATTGCGACCAGTGCACTCAGTTCAGGCCTGGGCAGGCGACTGTGGAGAGTTAGAGGGAAAATAACCAACAGAAAAAAACCCCACTCCAACAACATGTAAAGGTCAAAATTCAAGGTCTACTGCTCATTACGAAGAAAGAACACCAAAGATCTTCCTTGTTTGCATAACACATTTCATGCTGAGACCTGAAATATCCCTAAAACAAAGGTAAGCAGTGCTAGCCCCATTCTGCACATGGACAAGTGAGCTGCTTGCCAAGCCCACACAGAGGTGCAAAGACCTGCACTCAGTTAGGCTCCTGCCTCCCTATGCTCACTCTGCTGGGCCACACTCCCAGACCTGCATGATCAGGTGACAATGTGGGAGTTTGTTTCCTTCTGCCCTTGAGTGTAATTTCTCTGGTGGAGGGATGGAGGTGAAGCAGCTCCCACCTCCCCACCAAGCTGTGGCTGTTGTGCCCTGTTTGGCTGCCCCTGTAGGGTGGAGGTATGCAGTCTTCTTGACCTCCCTGGGCACACAAGCTGGAGACCACCCCAGTAGATACAAAAGTTTGCATTTCAGAAGCACAGTTGCCTACAACGACTTTTAGGACACCTCCATATCTATGTGCCAAATCACACACATGGCAACAGCAATTCTGGAACATATATTCTGGAATATATCTTCTGGATATATGTTTGCCAACATATATCCAGAAGAGCAAAGTGGTGTGGACCATGATACCTCACCCTGCTTCCTTGTCCCTCCAAACACAGCACATCTCTTCAAAAGCTGAGCTCTGTGGGTGGGATATAGAATCACAGAATGCTGGGGTTTGGAAGGGACATCTGGAGAAATTCCAGTCCAACCCCTGCAGCTTCACCTGGTGCAGGTTGCACAAGATTACATCCAGGTGGGTTTTGAATGTCTCCAGAAAAGGAGACTCCACAACTTCTCTGGGTACCCTGTTCCAGTGCTCTCTCACCCTCAAAGTAAAGTTGTTTTGCCTTGTGTTTAGATAGAACTTCCTGTGTTCTAGTTTGTGCCTGTTGCCCCTTGGCCTATCACTGGACACTCTGAAAAGAGCCTGGCCCCATCCTCTTGACACCTACCCTTTAGATATTTATAAGCATTGCTAAGATTCCTTCTCAGTCTTCTCTTCTCTGGATGAAACAGACCTAGGTCTCTCAGTCCATCCTTCTAAGACAGATGCTGCAGTCTCCTGATCATCTTTGTAGCCCCTCACTAGGCTGTCCAGTAGTTCATTGCCTCTTTTGAACTAGGCAGCCCAGCACTGGACACAATACTTCATATGTGGCCTTACTGGGGCAGAGCAGAGGCAGAGGATAACCTCCCTGAGCCTACTCTGGTACTTAAGGGTGGGGCTCTGGGGCCAGACAAGACCTACATAGTCCTCTCTAAATACGGAGGAGAAGTTGAGGGCAATGAGGAGAAGAAATGCACACAGGCTTTGGTTTCACAGAGTGGAGCTGCAGTGGCCATGGGATACTTGGAAATCCCTGGCCCAGGCTGAGGGAAATGCAAATTGGAGGGCAGTGACAGGTAGAGGGAAAAAAGTGAAAGGATGCCTTCAGGAGCAAGATCAGTTGCAACCACTTGAAATGGGGAAAGATACTTCTGCCTTGACTATGAAGACTCCAAGGAAGTCCACAGATAGGAAAGCTCTTGGATAAGGTACCTTCTCACAGGAGATGGTCAGCAGGTCACAGCAGATTTGAAGGAGAACTCACATCTCTCATCAGAGAGCGCAGCAGTGATCACAGAATCATAGAATGGTAAGGTTGGAAGGGACCTCAAGGATCATCTAGTTCCAACCCCCTGCCATAGGCAGGGACACCTCCCACTAGTACAGCTCATTCAAGGCCTCATCCAATCTGGCCTTGAACACCTCCAGGGAGGGAGCAGCCACAACCTCCCTGGGCAACCTGTGCCAGTGTCTCACCACCCTCACTGCAAAGAACTTCCTCCTAACATCCAGTTTCAATCTCCCCTCTGCCAGTTCAAACCCATTGCCCCTTGTCCTGTCATTGCAAGACCTTGTCAACAGTCCCTCCCCAGCCTTCCTTGTAGCCCCCTTCAGATACTGGAAGGCTACTCTAAGGTCTCCTCGAAACCTTCTCTTCTGCAGGCTGCAGAGCCCCAACTCTCATAGCCTGTCCTCATAGCAGAGCTGCTCCAGCCCTCTGAGCATCTTTGTGACCCTGATATGCCAGCACAGCCATATGGCAGAAGACCTCACCTTGCTACAGACACGTCACCAACATGGCAGCAATAGTCACTTGCTATCGATGGATCACTTCTGGCAACAAGATGTCTGCCCATGAGGCCAGATCACCAAGCCCAGCTCAATGAGGCATTTATGCCATGATTCCAGCTGCTGCCTGACCAGCCCTACATCAACAGCCCTTCTATCAGTCAGTTTGTTTAGCTCCTTGAAGTGGGGGCCCTGAGGCTCTGTTTCAGCTCTATTTTTTTCTTGATCTTCTTGGTTTTTACTATCTTTAGGGAGGGACGTTTTGTGCACCTTCTTTTACAGGCTCTGATGCCACAGATACTAGCAAGCAGTAGAGCAAAGAGCCCTTAGTCTGGAGTGGCTTCCATGAATAGCTGGAAGAGGAATCTGGAGTCTCATTTATAGCTTGTTTAAGAAAAAAGGCCAGGACAGCATGTGACTTGTGATAACGCTCCCAGCATCATGACCCATCCCTTCTGGGTACAGTGAATCTGAATGACCTCCAGGTTGCCCCAGTGATCAATGATGAGCTTTCTTCTCTACATGTTGCCTCATGTAACCTGCCTTGGCCCCTTCCCTTCTGGTTAATCAAGGCTTGCATGGTGTGTGGAGGGCAGGGTAACTGCAATGGCATGCCTGTGGCTGCTGTCCATCCTTTCTGCACCTTCTCCCTCCCTGTACCAAGGCTGGACTACAACATCTGCAGATGGAGTTTCTCACCAGTGTGTGTTGGTCCCCAGCGTAAGGGATGGTGTAGGCCAGAGAAGGCTGACCAGCCCTCATGTCTTCCCTGAGGTTGTGCTCCTACCATGGAGCCAGTGGCCACAGACATGCAATGTAATGTGAACTGGCTTTCAAGAATGACTTCTTGCCACAAACTTCTCTGTGTGAGGCCAATGCAAATTGCTGGCCCTTGACCACAGGAAAAGGCTTTACACTTGTCAACCAGAAAGTATTTTTACAACACGTGCCTTTCTCTGGACTTGTTGACCTGTAGGAGGGTCCTTACCTCTGTCCCTTAGTGTCTAACCTCATGGAAAAAGCATCCCTGCCATGTCCTACACATGTCTCTGACTGAGCAGGACCAATTGCTCACCCCTGGGACAGTCTGGCAAGGAAGGTGCCCCGTGTCTTGCACTCAGCTGATCTCCCAGGAAGCTTTCAGGCACCCAAGGACACATTTGGCAGGAGCTCAGGGTGTGATTGACCTCCCCATGGTCATTTGGGTGGAGGCTGCAGAGGGTCAGACAGTGCTGATAAAGATGAAAGTGTAGATAATGGAGTTATGTAGACTGGTATCTCATGTCAACAGTTAAGAGAGCAAGCATTTGGCACAAGTGGCAGGTGGAGGACTTCCAGGAAGCACAGGCACAATGCACAGAGTCGGTGCCTCTGATCGGGTCATGCAAGGGCCACCTGTGGTGATCAGACATGCCCAAATACCACTAAACCTTTTGTGATTGTCTGATTTAGAGGACATCATAGGGCAGCCAGACACATCTTGCTTATGAGCTCAAAAACAGGGAGATGCTTTGCCATATTCTGGACAGTGGAACAGAAGAGTAATACATGCAGTGTGTGGCCCTCCTGACCTCCACAGTGACAGTGGCCACACTGCAGTAACCTGCAGTGCTACACGGATGTGGCAGCATCACACTTCTTATTGGGCTGCATGGCAAAATCAAACAGCAGGCTTGCTCTGCAATATGGTTATGGGATCACAGGATAACCCAGTGTGATGGTTTGGGAGTCCATTCCCCACCCCCCCTCCTCCCACTTTATAAAATCCCCCAGACTAGACTCAGCTGGCTGGAAGTTAAGGACTGAAGCTCTATTTACAGCTCAGCACAATGTACAAGCAGAGATATACACAATAGACAGGAATAGTTACAGAAATATACAAATTAAAGGGAATACAGAAACACAACTCCCCTCCCAGAAAGCAGAGTCCCCAGGAGGGGCTCCCAACCACCCTTCCACCTTCTCCCCACCCCTCTACCTTACCCCAGAGTTTTACTTACGTGCAAGATGAGTTTGGAGCATTGGCCAGGGGGGTTAGAAGCCGAGTGGTTAGTTAGGTTAGCAGAGAGGGCAGAAGCTCCCAGAGACAGAGACGAGACTCTGTGTGTGTCTTATCTATGCCTGTGTCCTTGTTCTTATACGTCTCAGCAAGCCTGTGAGTGAAGTAGACATCACCATTGTTTGCTTTACACAACCTATAATATTTTTTTTATTCATTAAAATATTCCAATTACTCTCAAACCAGCACACTCAGGTTGTGTCTGACCTCTGGAAGTCATCTAACGTAGCCTCACACTCAAGCATGGTCAGCTAAAATGGTGTGCATGGGGCAGACAAGTTCAAGACTGAGATTATATTAAAGGGAGCTTGACTGAAATGGTGTGGGGTTTTGTGAGAGAAATGCCATACATTATGGATTGTCATAGAGGGAAACAGGGTGCTCTAGTCCTTCACTGGAGCACTTCAAGGAGTGATGCAGAGGGATATGTGCTTGTTCATTCACTGCTCCTGCTCTGGAATGGATTACCCTTACTGACAGCACAAGGTTTCATGCTCAGAGTTTTTACTGCTTCCCTCTCCAATCCCACCAAGCGCTTGCTTAGTGTCACTTCTCTTACCAGAGCTCCTACCTACAACTGTTAAGCACTTCCACTTAACCCTGGAAGCTACTAATATCTGACTAGTTGCTTGTGACTGTTCATTAAGGCACCTAAAAGTATCTTCTCATCAGCAGAAGCATGATATTTGATTTTAAAACTTCAAGCATGTCTGATTCCCCAAAATCATAAGAAAATCTGCACCTCTATCTCACCTATAGCTTGTAATCACTCTTGGTCCTGAGCAAGTCTAGCTTTCTCAGCCTCCCTAGCGGTGTCTGCTAGTGAGATCTCTGTGGCTGCAGCCTGCACTTTCAGTGATGATGATCTTTCTGGCTTGTTTGTCTTGGACACTGGGTGGCCATAGCCTCTTTAGAGACTGTAGCTCAGGCATTACTTAAGAGTTCCTGATATGGCAGCTAAAATGTTGCTCTTGTGGAACTATTGCATTTCAGTCCTTTTTCGCTTAGTGCCTTGGCTATTAAACTAAGACAAGTTCTTCATGCAGTAATAATCCAATAACTATAGTCATATAATAATTATTTCTGTATCTAGGCTTCACATAGAGTTCATAAGCTACCACAGGTCAACTCCAAGCTTTTCACCCAGATCAGGTGGATGTCTTAAGCAGGGGTTCTTCAGCCTGGAGAAGAGAAGGTTTCCAGGAGACCTTAGAGTGGCCTTCCAGTATCTGAATGGAGCCTACAGGAAGGCTGGGGAGGGACTATTGACAAGGTCTTGTAATGACAGGACAAGGGGCAATGGGTTTGAACTGGTAGAGTGGAGATTTAGACTGGGTGTCAGGAGGAAGTTCTTTGCAGTGAGGGTGGTGAGACACTGGAACAGGTTGCCCAGGGAGGTTGTGGCTGCTCCCTCCCTGGAGGTGTTCAAGGCCAGGTTGGACAAGGCCTTGAGTGACCTGTACTAGTGGGAGGTGTCCCTGGCTATGGCAGGGGGTTGGAACTAGATGATCCTCGAGGTCCCTTCCAACCTTACCATTATATGATTATATGAAAATGAAAAGTAATGGCAGAAGAAAGATATCAGTTCTTTTAATACCACCGAGTTCTCCTGGTTTCACCCAATGAACAACTCTTACTCCACGCATTCCAAAAGACTGAGTTAACAGGATTAGAAATTTAACTTTAGCATTTCTACACCCTTGGGGGCAGAGCTGTTAATACAGCTCCTAATTTTGTGCTTACATGGGAAGAAGGGTTCAGGGATTAATTGCTGGCACTTGGGCTGGCTGGTTGGTTGTGCTGTCATCCAGCAGGCTCCTGAAAACAAATAGCCCCTTATAGACACAAGGAGACATGAAGATGAGTTCAGAAAGCAGGGTCCATAACATATGGCTGGGCTCTCCACTGATTGTGCATGTCAAATTTCAACCCTCAGCAGATTTGCTGTCTCCCTTCTTAGAAATGTGGCCAGACATTTTTCTTCCCAACCTGGAAAATAAAAAGTTGGGTTTGTTTTTTTTTTCCACTCTGCCATAATGCAAAAGTGATTAGATGTCTTTGGCAAAACTTCCACTCACACAGGCAAATTTAACCTCCAGGCAAACACCAACCGTGGAAAACTCCACCTCAAGAGGTGATTGTTTTGGAAAGTTAGGAGAGTGTGAAAAATAGGGGCAAGAGTGGAAACTCTTCCTGCAAGAGTGGCCAAATTATTGCATTACCATATTGGATTCCTCCTGCCCAGTGCTTTGTGTTTCAAGAGAGCCCTGTAACGCGCGGTGCACTGAAGACAAACAAAGCCAACAATGAACCATCCAAAATTCAATGTTATTCCAAGAAACATAGTTGAGGTGAAGAGAGTTATGTGGAATGGAAGTTGAGGTTAAGTGAACACAAAGACAAAGGAATTTGTGCAGTTTGTGGTATGCATAGTAAATATCTTTGCCTTTGCGTTTGGTACAGATTGGAAATTGCCGTGCAGGAAGTGCATACCCTTGGCCAAAACCCTGGACCAGTGGTTGGGCTTCAAAATATTTTGATAGTCTTCGAAAACTAAATATTGCTTCTCTAGGATTTGTGTTTCGAGATATTCCATAGGGAATTCTGTAGAGTGCCAAAGTTAAGATTAAATTACCCTGCTGTCTAAAGTTAAAAGGAAAGGCTCCCGCACCTCCAAGCAAAATCCCTCATGGAGATGGCACTCCTAGAGAAAGCTGTTGGTTGAGGAGACATTCATGCTTCCCATTCTACCTTTCTAACAGACTCTCTTTTTAGCTGCTGTCTGCTTGATGGCTCTTCCTCCAAACCACGCTCTCTGCAACTTGTAAGCTTGCTGTTCTGCGTCCACTTCTTCACTGCTGGAGAGAGAAAGGATGGAGAAGGGCTACAGAGATCCATAAGCAATGATCAAAATGCTGTTTCAAATTGCAAATCCCTGTTAAGTGCACAGGGCTGAGTGCTCCTGACTCTGCTGTTAGCTGTCTTTTCTAAATCTGTAGCGTGTTTTTTTGCTTCACAGCTTGACCTGCCTTAGGATCAGTAGCTGAAGAGATACTTGGAGCCAACTGTTCTGGGCTTATACTTGAGACAGCAACGTGGGGACATAGTTCCTGTTAGCTTTTGTAAAACAGTATTGACACCTACATTAAAGTGCTCACATTAGGCAAGAACAAAAGAAGTGGTTTTAGGGGATGGACATGTGTGACCAAAAGTAGGTGATTGATTTAGTATAGGATCAAATGTGCTCTGCAAGTGCATATTTGTCTTTGTTGACTATGAAGGGTGTGCAGGATGAGTAGTCCTGCTGAAAATGCCTACCTTGTCAATATCTGCGCATGATCAGATGGATCCTAGAACTGCTTTCTGGTGTAATTCAGGACACTGACTGCATCTAACAGACAATATCCTGATTGTCAGTGTTGTCAACCACTGTGTTCCCCTTGCTAACTTCTGTTCCTCACTTAAATGCTGCAAAAACTTTGGAGCAAAGGAAGGTTGTGACAGCTGAGTAACATCTGCTGTTCTCTAAGTGAAACTGTGAGGCAGTTCAAAATGAAAATCTCTTATTTATTTATTCAGCAAGACAAGTATCAATGTAACTTGTTAAAATGACTGCACTCATTGCTGTAGGAACCTGGGCACACAGTTCTGAGCATCTCTGGACCGTCTCTGCCCAAGCCTCCCAGACATCTCATGTTTCCAGAAGGAGTAACCTCACAGCCCATATGGAGGAAAATAGCAGTGCACTCCTGAAAGGTAGCAAAGTCATCAGAGATCAGAGGGGTTCCCCATTTGCCACTGGTCCTCACTCTGTTTATCAGCAACATGAGATGTCAATGTTCTCTGAGATCCAGATGATCTTTCCTTTTCACCCTCTCTCTTACAGTTTTTTCTTCCTATTTTATGTGGCGTTGCAATTTCCCTCTGCACTTCGTGGCTCTCAAAAGCCATCAGAGTTGAAATCATCGCTACAACAGGTCCCTCTGTCCTATACAATGCCTAACTCCCCAAATCCTCCCTGACAAAAAAAGAGACCAAGCTTCCTTTCTCACCCTGGAAAGCATCAGGGCATCAGGCTTGATGGTGCTGTACGTCCACCAAGTCTTGTTTCTTTCTGTTCCCAAGAGTTAAGGAACCCATCATTGCTAAAGAATTGGGTGAAGGCAGAAGTGTCTTCCCACAGTCTGGGATCCTGCATAGTAGTGATGAAAATGTTTCTTTGTCTCGTGTTAATTTCACAGCTGTTTATTTCTAGCTCATTGCAGACACTTATTTATCTTCTCTCCTTCAGCTGCATTTTTGGGCTGTCTTTGATTTCCACATCTCTCCATAGCAAGAGATCTGCTGCACAGACCTGTCACTTGTTCAGACATTCTCAGGACTTCAGCCCATGCTGCAGCACCTTGAGGTGGGTGTACAGCAGTGCAGCTGTTCTAACTGCGTACCACCAACCCAAGATGGAGGCAATGAGCTTTGGGGAGATCAGGAGAGGTTTGTGACCTTGTGAGAAATCTGCAAGATCTCTTTCTTTCTCTTTCCTCTCACTAATTGTCCTTCCTGGCACATCAGATTGTCTTGAGGGACCTTCACAGGGAGGACTCTGCTGTGCAAAGATAGCACAAGTCACTGGTAGCCTTAGGTCCCATTGCAGTGGAAGGACAGGACATGGGGCGCAACAAAAGGATCACTTGGATATCAGCATTTACAGTTACCCGTTTCCATCCCTTTCTTTACTGCCTTCCTGGGAATGCAGTACCCTATGCCTAGACTGTTCTCCTTTTGACACCTTTGCCTGACATTGTCTGGGCTAATCATATTCTGCTGCACAGTCTGCTCACTCTTATCAGAGTCTAGCTCAGGGGGAGCCTTCTCCATCCACAGTCACTGTATTTTCTTTCATCATTGCTGTTTAGTTCAGACAGGGTGCCTCCCATTTCAGTGATGAGAAGACCTTTTCTTCTGAGGTAATAGTGGCTTGGAGCAGCTTTCTCCTCTATTCTTTGCCTGGGCTTTACCTGGTATATTCCCTTGTAAAGGCCAGTCTGAGCGTGGCTGTAACAGGTCACTGTCTTTCAGTGTACAGAACAGAAAGCAGGATCAGGTAATATATCTAGATTGTTTCACACCTTTTACCCTCTCTCAGACCCAGGTTCCAGTGTTCCAACTAGCTTCTAACTTCACATCTGCATTCCCTAAGCCCCAAAAGGAACCTGTCTCCTTGTTTCTGTGAATGGCTAACATTCCAAGGCCTCAGGAAAGCCATGCTGGCTGGCTGAGCAGTAGAACTGCAGAATCCATCGCATAGACAAAGTTGTGAAGAACTGGAAGGAAAAAGGGCTGATTCAGCTTCGCAGTTTGTTGGTCAAGACCAAATTTTGCCTACTTACATCCATATAAGTTTGTGGGATCCATGAAATTCAGCACAGTGCTCTGCTTGAATGAGGCACAGGATATAAATATCTTGGTTTAGAACTGGAAAGACAGGCAGACAGATAGAGGTTTTCAGCTTAGTTTCACTGCTGCAACATGAGCTTCCCCAAGGAGCCTGCCTGAACCTAGAAGAACTGTTGGCTGTTGCACTGAAAGATAAAACAGTGAAGAACTAACATGGCTTATAATGATTTGACTGAACCCAGATGAAGATTTAAATGCTAGTTTCCTGTGAGCCCAGCTGCAGGGGACTGCTGGGATGCAGCACATCAACTTTGGCCCATTAACAATTAAGTTCTTCTGAGAATATCTGGCACACATTCACTCACTGGTTATCTCAGCCATTTCTGAGCCCAGGAAAATGCCAACCCACCTCTGCCTCCAATTCTCAGAAATGTTATCTAAATAAGACCCAGCGAGCATTAAATTAAGAGCAAAATGAAAACAGAAGAGGATAGAGAAGGAGAGTTTGCTGTTGCAAACAGACAATAAGGAAAGCTTGATTTCTACACAAGTATTGCAAAACCTACATGTGATGATGTATGAGCCTACAAGTTGTAATGGGTATCCTTCCAGTAGTTAGAAACAAAAGGCAGGCCTCCCTTCTCACACAGTGACCTGTGGTTCGTAAGAAAGCCACCATGCAAGTGTACTGGGTCTGTCTAGTTCAAGTTTGCTCTGTTGCAGTCATATCCAGCCATGCTGTACATCTTGATCACAGTCCTACCTGAATTCTTCTTTACTACAACTTTATATTGTGGATACTGACAATCACTACTGTTCTACCTACCACAGAGTGAAAATTATCATAGAATCATAGAATGGTAAGGTTGGAAGGGTCATCCAGTTCCAACCCCCTGCCATAGGCAGGGACACCTCCCACTAGTACAGCTCACTCAAGGCCTCATCCAACCTGGCCTTGAAAATTATACTGATGCTAAACTCATCACGAGCAAAGGTAAACAAAATCATGGTAGCTACGATGTGGTAACACCTTCTGGAGAGATTTGCAGTGTCAGAACTGACAGGTAAACATTTAATTCCCCTTATTTTTTGATAGCTAAACATCTGCTTGTGAGAATCATTACTGACACTGCTTACTACCACAAGAAGAGAATCAGAGAAGTTTGGGTTGGAAGGGACCTCAAGGATCATCTAGTTCCAACCCCCTGCCATAGGCAGGGACACCTTTCACTAGACCAGGTCACTCAAGGCCTCCTCCAGCCTGGCCTTGAACACGTCCAGGGAGGGAGCAGCCACAGCCTCCCTGGGCAACATCTTCCAGTGTCTCACCATCCTTATGGTAAAGAATTTCTTTCTAACATCCAGTCAAAACCTACCCTTCTCAAGCTTAAATCCACCAGAGATCCTCACACATGCATCTTCACGCATCTACCTCGCGTCAATGGCCAGAAAAGCGCGTTGAAAATACAAAGGTCTGAGCTGCATATGGAATGGACTTTATGTGAACATGAATATCTTTACTGTCATGGAGGCAAGAATCATTCATTTCCTCCTTCTTCCCCACCGTTTTTCTTATACTTACAGTGGTTTTACAGCTGGCACAGTTTAAAATAATACATCCAAAGCATCAGAATGGTCGCAGCAGTTTGTTGCTGCGTTTCTAATCTCCTCATTTTGCCCTGCCTCTACATGATTTAGAATTCTTTGTGGTGCTCTATAAATGGGTCTCCATTAAAATCTTTTAACCCAAGGTCAATGTTTGGCTTACATTGCCTATATTTAAATATGATTAGTGGAACTCTGTATTCTGATTAAGCAATTCCATATAAAGTAAACTCACTGAGATTGAATATTTTTTGTTTTGTTTTGTTTTTGACTGTAAGCAGAGTATGAGGTTCACATTTCTTTAGTAAAACTGAGGGGGTAGGAGTGTGATTTGATTACAAGAATAAATGAAAGATCATATGACTGAAAAATTAATAGCTTCCCTTATTCTGATTTAATCTCTTAAAATAACTTTAGAAAAGCCTCGAGGCCTGAAATATTTTAGTGCTATTCATTAAAAGAACCAATCAGCTTATCAGAGTCTCCTCTGGAAAATCCTCAACTGACTTTCTGCATGATAACTGAATACTTAAATTTTCAACCAATACCTTTATGTAGCATTTTCTTACACGTTTTGAACAGCTAAGGATTGGGGTTTTTTCCTGTTAAAATAAAACAAAACAAAACAAAACAAAACAAAAAACCAACAAACCAACCCTTGCAGATATTTCAGTGGAGTGTTTATTGTTAACCTGTTTCAGACTCCATGGACAACTGAAGTCTCCCTCTCTGGAGATATTCAAGACCTGCCTGATTGCATTCCTGTGTGATCTGGTATAGGTGATCCTGCTCTGTCAGGAGACTTGAACTAGTTGATTTTTTGATCTCACTTCCAGCCCCAACCTTCTGTGATTTTGTGATTCTGTGAATTAATTATTTATATGCTAAGTAAACCATGCTGAGAACTGGACAATGTCACAACCGAGCACATCAAGTAGATCACAATAGATCATTTATATTTGGTGAGGAAATACTTGTTTAAGCAGGTCTTGAGTTAAAAAAAAAAGTAACTCTATCACAGTATCACAAAGGTTGAATGAGACCTCAAAGATCATCAAGTCCAACCCATCACCACAGACCTCAAGACCAGACCATGGCACCAAGTGCCACGTCCAAACCCGCCTTGAACACCTCCAGGGACGCTGACTCCACCACCTCCCTGGGCAGCCCATTCCAGCAGTCAATGACTCTCTCAGTG
>VWZE01015267.1:14825-29013 GCA_013396675.1 Eubucco bourcierii | reverse complement strand
GGTGTCAATCAGCACCCCCAGATCCCTTTCTGTTTGGCTGCTCTCCAGCCACTGCCACCCCAGCCTGTAGCTCTGCATGGGGTTGTTGTGGCCAAAGTGCAGCACCTGGCACTTGGATTTGTTGAGCTCCATCCCCTTGGACTCTGCCCATCTGTCCAGGCGGTCGAGGTCCTGCTGCAGAGCCCTTCTGCCCTCCAAACCAGCAACATCAGCCCCCAGCTTGGTGTCAGCTGCAAATTTGCTGGTGCCTGACTCTATGCCCTCGTCCAGATCATCACTGAAGATGTTACAGAGGATGGGACCCAGTACTGATCCCTGAGGGACACTGCTAGTGAGTCTAGTTAAAAAATACAAAGCACAATCCCCCCAGAAAAAGGTAAAATATGCAAGATTCATTGAGAACTTGGCTTGAGAGTCTTTGTTGTGTGGGTGCAGAAAGCTTGCATTACTCAGTGTTTGCTGGTGGGAGATGGAGTGCTATTCCACCAAGAGACCAAATAGCAACTACTCTAAGTCACTCCTGAAAGTGACTTCTGACTAAAAGGGATGGACAGAATTCAAAAGAGCCAATAATTTGATGCCGAATTGCCTCAAGTCCTACACAGCTCTCAGTACTCCTTTACATACTGTTAACACCAAGGCAATAACAATAATGTATCCCATTGCTGGAGACTTAGCTCAATCTTTCTTTTGGTTTAACTCCAGTCAGCAACCTGTAAAACAGGTATATAACAGGTATATAAACCTCATGTCCAACATGTCCACTGCCAAAATTGATCAAGGATTGTGATTATTGCTCCAGTTCATTCCATGCTGATTTCATGCAAGCTACAGATAGCAGAACAGTGAGTTTGCCTTCTACACAGCCCAGGACACAGTTCTAAGTTGATCAAAATGGGAATCTGAGAAAGCTGCAGACACTTAGACAGCTCCTCATACAATGGTGGAGTCCTCAAGAACGGCAGATTTGCCTGTGAGATTGACCTGAACCTTCCTTTCAAGCATCTAACTTTCAAATACGCAGCCTGCTCCCTCAGAGAAAGCTTCCATGTCACGTTTTGCCAAGCACAGGTCTCAAGATCCACCTCCCCACTAGATACCACAGCCTGAGGGATAGCCTTGGGAAAGCATCTCTTCTGAAGAATCTGAAAACACTTGCTCATGACTTGCAGTTACTTTTCATGACACACATATTATTCAGAGCTTCCCTCCCAGAAGATCTCTCTGTGGCACAGAGCTGGCAATACAAGAGGAGGGGAGATATTTGGATTGCCTACAACAACTGAGACAGTCATTAATTTCCTGCTTCAGCTGTGCATATCTTCAACTCATTTATAAAGGACAGATGCCTGCAAGAGCTGAAAAAGGCAAATACCACCCCCTAAAACTCTCATACATTGACAACTTCTCCTCTTCACACCAAGCTGGATTCAAAGAGAATAGATACCTTTTGCTGCATCTGAGGAGATTCCTACCTCTGGTGGTGTCCAAGGTTCATCTGTGGAAAGAGTATGAGAATTAAACACAGTTCTACTGGCACACAGATGCACACATTGCATCAGGTTGGAAGGGACCCTCAAATGTTGTCTTCTCCAATTCCTCTGCCGGGAGCAGGGACACCTCCAACTAGATCAGGCTGCCCAGGGCCACACAAGTCTGATCTTGAATGTCTGCAGGGACAAGGCATCAACTGTATCCCTGGGCAATCTGCTCCAGTATCTCATCACCCTCACTGCAAAGAACTCCTTCTCTATGTCCAACCTAACTCTGCTCTAGTTTACAACCAGTGCCCCTCATCCTAGCACTACAGTGGTTCCCCAGCCTTCCTGTAGGCTCCCTTCAGATGTTGAAATGTAGCTATAAGGTCTCCCCAGAGCCTTCTCCTCTCCAGGCTGAACAGCCCAATCTCCTTCAGCCCATCCTCACAGGAGGAATGCATCAGTCCTCCAATCATCTTTGTGGCCTTCTTCTGCACCCATTCCAGCAGATCCATTTCTTCCTTGTGGTGGGGGCCCCAGAGGTGGACACAGTACTCCAGGTGATTTCTCATGAGAGAGAAAGAGAGAAAGACAGGTATCAATGCTTAGAAAAGAACTAAAAAACTGAAATAGATTATGCCTCTCTTCAAATCCATTGCAGTTCTGCCTACCACAGCTAGAAAAAGACAGATGGGTGGGGAATAAAGACAACAAGAATCATAGAATCATAGAATGGTAAGGTTGGAAAAGGCCTCGAGGATCATCTAGTTCCAACCCCAATGGTTTCTATAGGCAAAGAGACTAACGGATTGCAAAAAAGATGAATGGTAATATAGGTCCTTAGAATTATGGAGAATGAGGAACAGGGAAGGATTGTTCATTGTTTCTGGCAATAAAAGAAGCAATGAGGCTAATAAAAGTACCAGGCAGAAGATTGTAAAACAGACCAAAAGAAGGCCTTTTTTGTTCAATGTGTAATTGAGTCATGAAGCTCTTAACAACAGGTTGTGGGGGCCAAAGGTTTGAATCGGTTAGAGGACAGATTAGACAAATCCACCTAGACTAGGTTTGTGTGTAGCTAATACACAGCCCAAATGGCAGCTCACTGCTTGCCAGAAGTGCAGAAGGTGGATAGAACCCCTGCCCAGGAAAAACATCTGCTGCAGGAGCAATTCTCTCGTGGACAGCCTGCCAAGAGCATCACGTGCTCTGCGCAGTCAGAGATGGCTCTTCCAGACACCACAGGTTCATCAGGTGCTGGGAACGAGCATGGGCTCCCATGCTGCCAAGGAGCACGGCAGCCATGTAGATACCCTTGGCCCCACCACCTTCCAAGGAGAAACCACTGCCCCCAACCCCAGCAGGCAGGAGCAGTTGTCCCATGAGGAACCAGTGCAGGATGTGCCAGGGCAGGACTGCCCATGAAGAGTGCCTTGGCTCCCCCCCAGAGAGGAAGTCTTTGCAGTTCTCATATGACTGTAGAAAGCCACACATGGGTTTTGTAGGAATGGCTGTGGAAGTCCACTAGTGGTCAGTGCTAAGTGTGATGAGCAGCACCGATCCCAGTGGAACCTGACTGATGGCCTCCCTCCATTTTCCCTTTTTCCCTTTTTATCCAATGACTCATTTATTTAACAGTCTGTGCTGAGCGACCTCATCAAAAGCTTTCCAGAGATTACTGTTATCCATATGATTCTTTATTCCTCCAAATGTAGAGGCTGATGGAGGTGACAGAGAGCACATTATAAGCATCAGTTCAACAGTATCCACTTGGTTTCCCTTTGTACCTTAGGGTCTAAGCCATCTAGCCCTGTTAATTCATTACTAATAATTTCAACAGCTGGTTGTTCATCTCCTACTGATGTTGCACCTTCACGTAGTTCCTCAATAGTTCTTTATATAGTTCTCCTGTAGGGGAACTTCTGTATGATCCACTACAGAAAATGCTGGCACAAAAAAATTCAATGCCATAGCTGCTGCAAATCAGCTCTTCCCATTTTCCCAGTTAGTCATACCTTGGAGATACACAGTATCTTTGAGTCTTACCTTTGAAAACATTGATTCTCAAAGGCCTTCTCTTGACACTGAAACTGTAAAGGCAACAGTCTCTATGGCCTCCCATTAGCCACCAGACATCCAAGCTTGTTTTTATCTGCCCCTGCATTAACAGACAATCTGGTGTGCAACCTTTCTATCACTGGCTTTTCCTCAAAAGAACAGTCAGAAATTCATTTAAGCACTGTACTTCTGTTGCCATCTATGTAAGCTGGTGGTTTGTTGTTTGTTTTTTTTTTCCAGGGAATCTTTTTAGAGCTTTCCAAGCCTTAGCCATGAAGAAATATATTTACCTGTTGTCCAAACAGCTGCTGTAATTTGATTCCTACTCTTCTCTTTTCAGTTCCTATTCTCCTGGACAATTACTGGCTATTGCTGAAATTTGTATTGTGCCTGTTTTTATTAATTCATCAAATGCCAATGAATCAGTTACTCATTCTGTTTGACCAGCTGTTTCATATAATCCGTTGTTACAATTGGCTTTAAAAATCTCCCAGGAGGAGCAGAATAACTCAGATTTGTCAGATCTGCTGTAATTCATGAAAGATGGTTAGTATGTGGAAATCCACATTTCTTAAATGCAAATATCAAGATACTAGCCCTATTGTTGAAACCAAGATGGGAACTTCCAATGTAAGCCAATTGTCCACTCCCTTTCATATTACTGTAGAGCTTGAAATGTTTCGTGTTTGGCCTGAGTCCCAAGTTCAGTGTGCTTCCTTTTAAGAGAGAAGAAAACATGTCCAGATTAGCACCTAAAAATCCAAATGATTAGAAAAATCACACTTATTAGAAAAATCTCCTTCTACTCAGAGAACTCAAGAAACATTTTCTTTGAAGCCTCACATTTGGCACGTCCAAAAGGAATGTGCGGTTTGCCTTGATAGAAGAAATATGGTAATGAGCCTTCAAACATTTTCTGCTTTGCAATTTGTAATTGTCCTTACTGGTTTAGCAATAAGTAGATAAGTATAATGTGCAGAGAGTTTTCAGTTATGGTTGTTTTACTGCAACACAGACCTTTTTGCCATCGTACTCGACTCGGGGGTTACATAAGATGTCATTTGGAAACCACTCTCTGACATTACACAATGTCAAATGCATATACCCTGAAGAGAGTCTCAGCATTTTCTTTGCAAAAGCTGTTGCTTGGTGGTTTTTTTTCCTGCAGCACCTTCTTACCTGCCCAGCAGTTCCCTATAAAAGAGTTTGAGCTCACAAGTGTACGTTCCAATGTAAAATAACAGGAGTTTAAGTCCGTTCTGGTGTTACGGAAGTGTAGTGAAATGAACTAGAGAGACAGCAACCAATTCTTTCATACAAGTTCAATCCCCTGATAGGATAAAGCAATATTGCATCAATGAGCAGCTATTTATATCACTTCAGGTCTCACCTTCAGATTCAACTGATATGATTACAGAATCATAGAATCATAGAATGGTAAGGTTGGAAGTGACCTCATCTAGTTCCAACCNGGATTTCCCCTAATTTATTTCCACCCCCCTGCCATAGGCAGGGACACCTCCCACTACTACAGATCACTCAAGGTCTCCTCCAACCTGGCCTTGAACACCTCCAGGGAGGGAGCAGCCACAACCTCCCTGGGCAACCTGTGCCAGTGCCTCACCACCCTCACTGCAAAGAACTTCCTCCTAACATCCAGTCTAAATCTCCCTTCTGCCAGTTCAAACCTATTGCCCCTTATCCTGTCATTGCAAGACCTTATCAATAGTCCCTCCCCAGCCTTCCTGTAGCCCCCCCTTCAGATACTGGAAGGCTACTCTAAGGTCTCCTGGAAGCCTTCTCTTCTCCAGGCTGCAGAACCCCAACTCTCTCAGTCTGTCCTCATAGCAGAGCTGCTGCAGCCCTCTGAGCATCTTATGTTTGATCTCATCCAGCACACACAGCCCGGTAGCTGTTATGTAGCACTTATGACTATGTGGAGATGCCTTAAGAGCAGCCTCAAATCATCCCTACACTGCAAAGGAAGGTGGACAAATAAGCTGGCTTCAGGCACATTTCTCCATTCACACTACCTGGCCCACATATCTGTGCCCTGTTTGGTTGAACCCTGATTGGGCTGCCATTGGACACCTGGCTTCACCCATACTTCCTGCACACAGCTCACTGAACAACCTGATCTCCAGCTGTGGCCATTGAACTTCAAACTCCTCTGCCTTGGAAATCAAGAAATACTCCTAACCACTGGTTCTCTGGCACACCCACACAAACAAGGGGAAGGTGGAAGAGGCAAGCTTAGACTTTAGAGCAGGTCCAGAGCCAGAATGTGACTCACAAGCTGATGCTTCTGTCCTACTAGGTACCCCAGAAGTAGCTCATTAAAGAAACTAAAGGGCACGCCCCATCTCTCACTAGTATACATACAACTCTTCCAATCTCCAATTTCAACCTGTGAAGTAACCTGAAATGCAGAAGATCCACAAATGGGCATACTGTCCTTTAACTCTGATGTCTAATCCTCTGTGTCCCAACAAGACAGGTTCTTAAGAGCATTCCACTGCTTCTGCAGTTTCATACTTATGTTACACGCTCAAACAACAAGGAACAAGGAACACCTTTTAACTTAGTGAGCAGTAGGTAACTCTGCTGACTTTAGACACAGTGAGATCCCTGGGTTAGTTTCCTTGTGGGAATGACTGCTGACAAATAAAACATTGTCAGTTTGTGGTTAAAGCACAGGATCTTTGCTCTATTCCTGGAATTGCAGCAGATTTCCTGTGTGGCTTTGGACAAGTCACGTAAGAAGAAGTATTCTGACCTGGGGCCAAGTCCTGGGGTGCTCAGCAGCTTGAGAATCAGGTGTTGGTTTATTTGTCTAAGTATAGATTTAGGACTCTTATTTCTGGCATCCATTTTATTTAGATCTTTGGTCCTATATAGTCACAGTCACAGGATGTCAGGGGTTGGAAGGGACCTAAAGAGATCATCCAGTCCAACCCCCCTGCCAGAGCAGGATCACCTAGAGCAGATCACACAGGAACACATCCAGGTGGGTTTTGAATACCTCCAGAGAGGGAGACTTCACAACTCCCCTGGGCAGCCTGTTCCAGGGTTCTGTCACCCTCACAGGGGAAAAAAATCCTCCTTGTAGTCACAGGATGTCAGGGGTTGGAGGGGACCCAAAGAGATCATCAAGTCCAACCCCCTGCCAGAGCAGGACCTTACAGTCTAGTGCAGGTCACACAGGAACACATCCAGACAGGCCTTGAAAGGCTCCAGAGGATCCAAGATCTATGTGGTCATGTTACAGAGCGAGGTAATCCTCCCATTGAAGCGAGGGAGAGCACTGTGTTCTAATTACCTATGTGCTAATTTGGGTGCCTGTCTTCAGTTTACTAGGATGGTCATGTAGGGATTCAATGTTCTGCATCAGTAACTCCCAGCTGTGAGTAAAGAGGACCCAGGAGCACACATCTGTCTCTTTAGGCCTTTTAGAGGCTCAGCATGTTATAGGTGAGAATGCTCTAACCCCTTGTCCAAACAGAAATGATTGTTCCATTCTATGATTCTATGATTCCATGTTTATTATATGACTGTAATTGCACTTGATTTGGACTGCCATTGAATATTGCTTTGGTATTCTCCATGGGGAAACACTCAACATTTGTTGGGCACGAAAGTCTAGTAGATGTTCCCATCCTGAAAATTAACTAGATTGTTTTCTTTTCTTAAAAAGGAACTCCAGAATTAGAATCATAGAATCATAGAATGGTTTAGGTTGGAGGGAACATCAAAGATCATCTAGTTCCAACCCCCTGCCATAGACAACAGGTCGCTCAAGGCCTCATCCAACCTAGCCTTGAACACTTCCATGTAGGGAGCATCCACAACCTCCCTGGGCAACCCGTGCCAGTGTTTCACCACTGGAATTCACCTGCTAGCTTTTTATTCTTGCTCCTCCCAAAGATATAAACCTTTTGTCAGGATCCAATCACCAGAAGAGATAATCTAAGGCCTTTTTAAACAGAAAAATGGAAGGAGGAAGTCCAAAACCACTAATTATTTTCCATTTCTTGTTTTAAATAACCTGTCAAAATAAACAGATACCTTCTAGGCTGAGACTTTCTGGGGTAATCTTTATTTCTGGCAGAATTTTAACGACCAACTTATAACAAATACCCTTATTGGTAGTGGCATGTATGCTACCATGGTAAAAATATATTCAACATGCAGACACTGTATGGTATTTAAATAGAAATATCCTTTTTATTTTTGCTGACAGAGTCCTCAGGCAAAGCTGGCTGATTGGAGAAGCAGAACTTTTATTAGCATACCCAGGGGCCGGCTGGCCGCTGTGTTCAACACACTGCTCTCACACAGGATGGGGGTTATCAGAAAGGAGGAATAGGTTATCTAAATTAAATTACAGTATCACAGTATCACCAGGGTTGGAAGAGACCTCAAAGATCATCAAGTCCAACCCATCACCACAGACCTCAAGACCAGACCATGGCACCAAGTGCCACGTCCAAACCTGCCTTGAACACCTCCAGGGACGCTGACTCCACCACCTCCCTGGGCAGCCCATTCCAGCAGTCAATGACTCTCTCAGTCAAGAACTTTCTCCTCACCTCCAGCCTAAACTTCCCCTGGCACAACTTGAGACTGTGTCCTCTTGTTCTGGTGCTGCTTGCCTGAGAGAAGGAGGTAAGTTCCCCCTGGCTACAAGCACCCTTCAGGTAGTTGTAGACAGCAAGAAGGTCTCCCCTGAGCCTCCTCTTCTCCAGGCTAACCAATCCCAGTTCCCTCAGCCTCTCTCCATAGGGCTGTGCTGGAGGCCTCTCCCCAGCCTCGTTGCCCTTCTCTGGACACACTCAAGCACCTCAATGTCCTTCTTCAATGGAGGGGCCCAGAACTGGACACAGGACTCAAGGTGTGGCCTAAGCAGTGCAGAGTCCAGGGGGAGAATGAGCTCCCTGCTCCTGCTGGCCACACTATTGCTGATGCAGGCCAGGATGCCATTGGCCTTCTTGGCCACCTGGGCACACTGCTGGCTCATGTTCAGGCGGGTGTCAATCAGCACCCCCAGATCCCTCTCTGTTTGGCTACTCTGCAGCCACTCCCACTCCAACCTATAGCTCTGCATGGGGTTGTTGTGACCAAAGTGCAGCACCAGGCACTTGGATTTGTTGAGCTCCATCCCCTTGGACTCTGCCCATCTGTCCAGGCGGTCGAGGTCCTGCTGCAGAGCCCTTCTGCCCTCCAACCCAGCAACATCAGCCCCCAGCTTGGTGTCAGCTGCAAATTTGCTGCTGACTGACTCGATGCCCTTGTCCAGATCATCACTGAAGATGTTACAGAGGATGTGGCCCAGCACTGATCCCTGGGGCACACCGCTAGTGCCAGGCCTCCAGCTGGATGTGGCACCATTCACCACCACTCTCTGGGCTCGGCCCTCCAGCCAGTTCCTAACCCAGCACAGAGTGTTGGCATCCAAGCCACGAGCTGACAGCTTAGCCATCTAATCTTAGTCCCATTGAGATCTTCATAGTAGACTCTAACAGAAGGCACCAAAGATGTTTTTCATATCCTAGAAGATGGAGGACAGGCATTTTGTTTCCGATATGCAGCAGACCTGTTGGATATGTGGCAAGAAGCAGTTACAAAAGCAGGTGAAGTCTCTAAAAATACTGGTGGTGAGTGAGATTTTCTAGCAAAGTGGATTAAAAATCCAAGGGAATCTTTAAACCAAATACTGGCTTTTGTAGAACAACAAAACCAGGGTAGTGTTTCCACTCAGCCATAAAAGCTACTGCGGTTGTGTAATCATGTTGAGTTGTGGCCTTAGGAAAAGTTATAAAGCAGCTGCAGCAAATTAACTTTTCAAAAGTTATTATGGATTAGATGGAATCTAGAAAATTCTCTCATGTTATTTTTTTTAATAGAACTGCAAAATGAACAACAGTGGATGAGATCTCATCTCCAGCCTCTCACCCAGTGCAAGCACAAACCTGAAGATATCAAAGGAAAATTTAAAGGCAGCGAGTCATAGAATCATAGAATGGTAAGGTTGGAAGGGACCTCAAGGATCATCTAGCTCCAACCCCCTGCCATAGGCAGGGACACCTCCCACTAGTACAATTCACTCAAGGACTCCTCCAACATGGCCTTGAACCCCTCCAGAGAGGGAGCAGCCACAGCCTCCCTGGGCAGCCTGTGCCAGTGTCTCACCACTCTCACTGCAAAGAACTTCCTCCTAACATCCAGTTTAAATCTCCCCTCTGCCAGTTTAAACTCATTGCTCTTTGTCCTGTCATTACAAGACCTTGTCAATAGTCGCTCCCCAGCCTTCCTGTAGGCCCTCTTCAGCCACTGGAAGGCTACTCTAAGGTCTCCTGGAAGTCTTCTCTTCTCCAGGCTGCAGAGCCCCAACTCTTGTAGCCTGTCCTCATAGCAGAGCTGCTGCAGCCCTCTGAGCATCTTGTGTTTGATCCTCTGGACCCACTCCAACACTTCCATGTCTTTCCTGTGCTGGGGGCTCCAGAACTGCACACAGTACTCCAGGGGGGGTCTGATGAGAGCAGAGCAAAGGGGCAGAATCCCCTCCCTTGCCCTGCTGCCTACACTGCTCTTGATGCAGCCCAGCACTCGGTTGCTGTCTGTGCTGCAAGTGTACACTGCAGTCTCATGTTGACCTTTTCATCAACCCAGACCCCCAGGTCCTTTTTACTCAGGCCTGAGGAAAAGCTGGATGAGCTTGTAATGACATTTATCAAATTTATCAAATTATTAGCTGACCTATTAAAGGATACAAGATCTCCTCACAGGCCTTCTTCCTCATAACACAAAGTTACTACAGAGAAAATAGTTTCCAAGCTGACTTACAGACATCGAATATCTAAAGTACTAGAAAAGCAGAAGGTGAAAAGAATATATCCTTAGTGTGATCTGAATTGCTCTACCCCAAAGTAAAAAGTACAGAAAAATGAAGTTGAAGGATGGGTGGATCATACTCACATGGCATGACAGCCTCTTTGAAGTCAGCATGTGACAATTCTGCACCTCTGCTGCCTGGCGCTCCTAAAATACAACCACTGCACATCTCCCCACCTCATCACTTCCAGAGCCTTCGCTTGGTTGCACAAACTTTCTGTGGCTTCTGGCCTAGAAACAGGGACAGAAAGGAATTCAGCTGCAGGAACTGATTTGCATTGTTTGCTCTTGATTTGTTTGGCATGCAGAGGTCAGTGTTTTGAAAAAGCCTCCTTGACACTTCAGCTGTTCTCTAATGAAATGTCAGTGGGAACTTTACCACTGACTTCACTGGAAACAGCTTTCAGTTAGTGCTAGATACTTTTCTTTTTTTTTTTTAGGGGGGAGGGGGAGAAGTAGTTCAACTGTCTCAACCCTACCCCCAGAAAAAAAACCAAACACCCCCCCCCCAAAAAAAAAAAAACCCACAAAAAAAACCCAAACAAACAAAAACACAAAAAGTAAAAAAACCCAAACAAGAAACCCACAGCAAAAAGGCCTCAATCTTTTTTTCCTTAAAAGATGCCTTGTGAGTGAATTACGGGGTGATGCCAGCCCAAGGCAGGCAGGAAGAAATGCTGAGAGAGATGAAATGCTGAGACTTCTCTAAATGCCAAGCTCAGAAAGCAGCCAGCAGTATGCCATTTTTACAGCATATAATAGGCAGGAAGCTGTCACAGATGCTCTACATTTTCCAAACAGTGTTTCAGTTTCTCTTTCCCTTCAGAGTATTTTCTGAGAGTCCCCTTCAACAGTTATTTCATTAGTCCTTTGGTATGTTTCCCTGGGGCCTTCAGTTCCTCGTTTAACCATGTCCTCTTCTTACATCCCCCTCTGCACATCTAAGTCTCCTTTCACTTTTTTTTCACTTTCATTTATACCACCACAGTTTTAATTCAAACAACTTCACATTTTCCATCTCAGTGTAAGCATGTTATTGTGTTTGAGAGTCTGTACTGTAACGCTGGTATGAGTGAAGGTTCTCATTTCTACATTAGTCCAATAAGGATGAAATCATTCTAGCAAAGAGCCTTCCCCAAAGTGAACACTGTTTCCCAATCACTTCTTTGAACAAAAATAATACTACTCCTAAGACCTCAATTCCCTGTGACATTCAGTTTGTACTTACAGAATCATAGAGTGGTCTAGGTTGGAAGGGACCTCTGAACATTAGCTAATCCAAAACCTCCTGCAGTCAGCAGGTGCACTCTCAACTGGATCAGGTTGTCCAGAGTCCTGTTGAGCCTCACCTTGAATATCTCCAGCGATGGAACCTCAGCCATCTCTCTGGGCAACCTGTTCCAGTGTTCCACCACCCTCATAGTAAAGAACTTGTTCCTAACATCCAATCTAAATCTGCTCTTCTCTGGTTTGAAGCCATTGTTCCTCGTCCTATCACCACAGGCCTTTGTAAACAGTCTCTCTCCATCCTTCTTGTAAGACCCCTTCGAGCACTGAGTTCCAGGTACTGATTGCTATGGGTTGCATTCAAACCCTGTTTAGAGTTAGTGGAAGTATTTGAATCACATAATCACACAATCTCAGAAAACATCCAGTTGGAAGAGACCTCAAAGATCATGCAATCCAACCCTCAATTTAGGGTCAACACTAAACCACATCCCTAAGCTCCAGGTCCACACGCTGCTCGAACACCTCTAGGGACAGTGACTCCACCACTTCCCTGGGCAGACCATTCCAATGGCTGAAAATCCTCTCTGTGAAGAAATATTTCCAAATATCCAGCCTCAACCTCCCCTGGAGCAACCTGAAACCATTTTCTTTAGTCATGCACAGGAGGGACATGGAAGTGTTGGAGCGGGTCCAGAGGAGGCCACAAAGATGCTCAGAGGGCTGCAGCAGCTCTGCTATGAGGACAGGTCGAGAGAGTTGGGGCTCTGCAGCCTGGAGAAGAGGTGGTTTCCAGGAGACCGTAGAGTAGTCTTCCAATATCTGAAGGAGGCCTACAGGAAGGTTGGGGAGGGACTACTGACAAGGTCTTGCAATGACAGGACAAGGGGCAATGGGTTTGAACTGGCAGAGGCGAGATTTAGACTGGATGTTGGGAGGAAGTTCTTTACAGTGAGGATGGTGAGGCACTGGCACAGGTTGCCCAGGGAGGTTGTGGCTGTTCCCTCCCTGGAGGTGTTCAAGGCCAGGTTGGAGGAGTCCTTGAGTACCCTGTGCTAGTGGGAGGTGTCCCTGCCTATGGCAGGGGGTTGGAACTAGATGATCCTTGAGGTCCCTTCCAACCTTACCATTCTATGATTCTATGTCGCTTGACACCAAGAAGAGGTTGGTCACCTCCTCACTGCAACCTCCCTTCAGGTAGTTGTAGAGAGCAAAGAGGTCTCCCCTCAAGCTCTCCTTCTCCAAACAGAGCAACCCCAGCTTCCTCAGCTGCTCCTTGTAGGACTTGTGTCCAAAGCACTTAGGATTGCATTATAGCTTGTTACAGGATAATTTAGTTCTCTCCTATGTGAGCAGTCTTGTTGGCACTTATTCTTGCATATTTCTGCTGGGAGTTGTATCCTTATAAGGTGTGCTGCATAGTAACAAGAATTTTTGCCCTAAAATATACCCTCCTTAAAGCCCATTTATTGGTTTCTTTGGAAGTGCTCAGTTCCCACAACTGTTTTCCTATCAATACATTTTCACTCATTAACAAGTTCCCCATGCTGGTGGCAGGTTTTGCCTTTAGAGCAGACAAACAGAATGGTAGTGGGACCATGCAGACTCAGCTGCTGCTTCGCTTTATGCTAGCATGAATTAAAGATTTGATAGGTGCCCTGCTGCTCACTTCTGGCACTGAGTGCCTCAGTGGCTGAGATCATATGCAAATCAGCTGCTCTTCCAGGTGAAATGTTCCTTGTCCCTAGAGGAACACTCTGCATCCAAACCCTATGCAAACACACTATGAGGAACAAAGCTGGCTCCTCTCCATGAAACATTCACAGATTGGAACAGGAAGCTGATTCATTCGGGGCTGTATTTTTTTCCTCTGTGTTCCAAGCGAAAATAGGTGTTGTGGTTTAAGGCCTGCTGGTGGGCAGGCTGTAAACCTGACTCCCTAGGTGGACCCTAAGGTGGGCAGACTCTACGTGGATGGGAAATTTGAGTCCTGGGGGAGGGCTTCCAGGACCATGTTTGTTCCATTCCCATTTCCTATCTACACCTTATATAAGGGAAAGGCACTTGCTGAGGCTTTGCCTCGCTGCTTTGCCTGAGGGCTGCTGCTGCCAGTGACCGTGCATTTGGTTTATTCCACATGCTCTGGGCCTGCTGCCTCGACAATCCATTGCCATCCACATCTGCATTTCCATCTGCAAAACGGTTCTGTATATACCTGTAGTTAGAATCATAGAGTGGTAAGGTTGGAAGGGACCTCAAGGATCATCTAGTTCCAACTCCCTGCCATAGGCAGGGACACCTCCCACTAGGACAGGTCACTCAAGGCCTCCTCCAATCTGGCCTTGAACACCTCCAGGGAGGGAGCATCCACGACCTCCCTGTGCAACCTGTTCCAGTGTCTCGCCACCCTCACTGGAAAGAACTTCCTCCTAACATCCCGTCTAAATCTCCCCTCTGCCAGTTTAAACCCATTGTCCCTTGTCCTGTTATTGCAGGACCTTGTAAATAATCCTTCCCCAGTTATCACCTTCCCC
>VWZE01015267.1:0-14543 GCA_013396675.1 Eubucco bourcierii | reverse complement strand
TTGCTCTTTGTCCTGTCATTACAAGACCTTGTCAATAGTCCCTCCCCAGCCTTCCTGTAGGCCCTCTTCAGCCACTGGAAGGCTACTCTAAGGTCTCCTGGAAGTCTTCTCTTCTCCAGGCTGCAGAGCCCCAACTCTCTCAGCCAGTCCTCGTAGCAGAGCTGCTGCAGCCTTCTGAACATCTTCGTGGCCTCCTCTGGACCCACTCCAACACTTCCATGTCCTTCCTGTGCTGGGAGCTCCAGAACTGCACACAGTACTCCAGGTGGGGTCTAAGAGCAGAGTAAAGGGGCACAATCCCCTCCCTTGCCCTGCTGCCCACACTGCTCTTGATGCAACCCAGCACTCGGTTGCTGTCTGTGCTGCATGTGCACACTGCAGGCTCATGTTGAGCTTTTCATCACCCCAGACCCCCAGGTCCTTTTCCTCAGGGCTGCTCTCAGCCATTCACCACCCAGCCCGGAGTTGTGCTTCCCCTGCCTACAATTTCCCTAAGGAGAAAGAAGGAGATGGGGGAAGAGTAGACCAACCTACATCTGTCCTGTTGGGTTTCTGGCTCCAGGAAAACTCGAATGGCTACAATAAGGAAGATATGGGCCTTAAAGTCTGCAGTGCAACCAGGTTGTCATCATAAATTGAGAACGGAGCGGGTTGGTAGCTTTTAGAAGACCTTAGAGTAAATGGGAAACATGAAAAAAAACAAACAATGAAACAATGGCTATGGCCTCTGTCTTCACAGTCATATCTCCAACTAGTGTGCATTTAGGCTGCTCCATCAGACTCCGTGTAGAACACTGAGAGTCTGACTTACAGGCCTTCTAAGGTCACACTTGGTCCATGCCATTTCAGTGATTAACAGTGTACACAGAGCACCATTTCCAGGTGACATAAGGCTGTTTGATGCCTGAATCAGCCTGAAAATCCTAGCCTGAATATGTGATGGCAGCAGAAAAAAAAGGCTGTCTCTTTCTCATACACATGATCTGTTTTAATGAACAGACTCCCTAACAAAAGAACCCCCTTGTTCCTCCAGAGAAAATCCATACACTCTTCTGAGGTCACTTTGTTGTCTGTGAATAGTAGCTGCATAGATCCAGGGTTCTGTGTTTGTTTCAAACAGCTCCTAAGCTACCTACGTTGAAAAGCAGTTTCAAAGCAAGAAAACAGCTTGAAAGAAATGAATGATTAAGTAGAACACTACCTAAATGTGCTGCTTTGAGGCTAATTGGAATATTTTAATGGAGAAAATTATATTATAGGCTGTGAAAAGCAAACAGTGGTGATGTCTGCCTCACTCATGGGCTTGCTGAGATGTAAAAGAACAAGAACACAAACATAGATAAGACACACGGAGAGTCTCCGTCTCTCTTGCTGTTCTTGGCTTCTCCTCTCTGCTGTGTAACCTCACTAACCACTCTACTTCTAACCCCCCTGGGCAATCCTCCAAACTCACCTTGTGTATAAGGCAAACCCTGGGGTAAGGTAGAGGGGTGGGAAGAAGGTGGAAGGGTGGTTGGGAGTCCCTCCTGAGGACTCTGCTTTCTGGGAGGGGAGTTGTGTTTCTGTATTACCTTTAACTGGTATATTTCTGTAAATATTTCTGTCTATTGTGTATATCTCTGCTTGTACATTGTGCTGAGCTGTAAATAAAGCTTCAGTCCTTAGCTTCTAGCTGGCTGAGTCTAGTCTGGGTGACTTTACAAATTGTGGGGGTGCAGGGAACTCCCAAACCATCACACTAAAGAATCATTCATGTCTGCTCAACAGCTTTATTACCCCTCAGCCTACTTTATTGCAGACTCAGAGTAGAAGATAAATGTAGTAGCCACTCATACCTTAAATTTCACCCTTGGTCAAAAAGTCTCCATCTGTTTATCATGGCTCTTCATGGAACATCCAAGCTACTTCCATCCTTGCCAAAGGCAACTGGCCACTTCTTACAGAGACCCTAAAAAGACACAGCGATGCAGTCACGCATAAATAATAGCTTGCTTTACAGAACCACTGTTCGTTATATATTGCTTACAAATGAGTCCCAGACTTCTCTTTTTTTCACACATACATATGCATATAGTCACCAGTTTTGGCAGGGACAGTATAAAGCATGGTAAACAAGCATTAATCAGGCTCATGGGTTGTCCTGAAATTTATCATGGCTTTGACCAATAAAAGGAATGAAGCAACATTGCTGCTGTTTAAAATGTGGCACCAACTGGTCTCTTGGGCTCTCAGTTTAGCTCTGCAAAAGAGATGTTTTTTTTAATTTGCTTACCAAAGAGCAGTGACATGGCTTCAGAAAGTGAGTGGAACAGGCTTGTAATTACCCTTTTCTTTAATGTATCCCACTCACAGAAGCAACTAAATGAACCAACCGAGTGAGGGGAGAGTAGATCAAAACTTCAAGTCCAGTTCTCGTTTAATTTAATTTTGTATTGATTGAAAATATAAACCATCAACAATAATATACCAGAAGATATTTCTTAAAGAAAGTATTTCTGACCTTCAATGGAGCAGGTTGACAGGCACTGCCCTGCCATGTCCTGGTTATCTTGGCCTTGCAGAACACTTAGTACCTCGGACATGGTGCTCTCATTCTCTTGTAGTTTCCCAGCAGCAGGTCAGTTTAAGCAATGGTCCTTCCAACCAGTTTGCTAACTGTTTAGTCTCCTAGATAATTCCACAGCCCTACATGCAGAAAGAGGACTGAATGCTTAGCTGTAGCAGTTTGAATGTGCACAAGTCCATGGGGCCTGATGAGATCCACCCACGGGTCCTGAGGGAACTGGTAGATGAAGTTGCCAAACCACTGTGCATCATATTTGAAAAGTCATGGCAGACTGGTGAAGTTCCTGCTGACTGGAGAAGGGCAAACATAACACCCATCTTCAAGAAGGGTAAAAAGAATGACCCTGGAAACTACAGACCAGTCAGCCTCACCTCTGTGCCTGGCAAGATCATGGAGCAGATCCTGCTGAAAGTCCTGCTAAGGCAAATGGAAAACAAAGCAGAGGTGATTGGTGGGAACCAGCAATGGCTGCACCAAGGGCAGATCTTGCCTGACAAATTTAGTGGCTTTCTATGATGAAGTCACAGCGACAGTGGACAAGGGAAAGGCAGCTGATGTCATCTACCTGGACCTGAGTAAAGCATTTGACTCTGTCCCACATGACATCCTGGTCACCAAACTGGAAAAGCATGGACTTGATGGATGGACCACTCGCTGGATAAGGAATTGGCTGGATGGTCGAACCCAGAGAGTGGTGATCAACGGCACAATGTCCACCTGGAGACCAGTGACAAGTGGTGTCCCTCAGGGGTCAGTGCTGGGACCAGTGCTGTTTAACATCTTTGTCAGTGACATGGACAGAGGAATGGAGTGCACCCTCAGCAAGTTTGCAGATGACACCAAGCTGTGTGGCACAGTCGACTTGCTAGAGGGCAGGGATGCCATCCAGAGGGACCTGGACAGGCTGGAGAGGTGGGCCCAGGCCAACCTCATGAAATTCAATAAGGCCAAGTGTAAGGTCCTGCACCTGGGTAGGCACAATCCCAAGCACAAATACAGGCTGGGTGGTGAATGGCTGGAGAGCAGCCCTGAGGAAAAGGACCTTGGAGTCTGGGTTGATGAAAAGCTCAACATGAGCCTGCAGTGTGCACATGCAGCCCAGACAGCCAACCGAGTCCTAGGCTGCATCAAGAGAAGCGTGGCCAGCAGGGCAAGGGAGGGGATTCTGCCCCTTTACTCTGCTCTCGTCAGACCCCACCTGGAGTACTGTGTGCAGTTCTGGAACCCTCAGCACAGGAAGGACATGGAAGTGTTGGAGCGGGTCCAGAGGAGGGCCACAAAGATGATCAGAGGGCTGGAGCAGCTCTCCTATGAGGACAGGCTGAGAGAGTTGGGGCTCTGCAGCCTGGAGAAGAGAAGGCTTCCAGGGGACCTGATAGTAGCCTTCCAGTATCTGAAGGGGGCCTACAGGAAGGCTGGGGAAGGATTATTTACAAGGTCCTGCAATGCCAGGACAAGGGGCAATGGGTTTAAACTGGCAGAGGGGAGATTTAGACTGGATGTTAGGAGGAAGTTCTTTACAGTGAGGGTGGTGAGACACTGGCACAGGTTGCCCAGGGAGGTTGTGGCTGCTCCCTCCCTGGAGGTGTTCAAGGCCAGATTGGATGAGGCCTTGAGTGAGCTGTACTAGTGGGAGGTGTCCCTGCCTATGGCAGGGGTTTGGAACTAGATGATCCTTGAGGTCCCTTCCAACCTTACCATTCTATGATTCTATGATTCTATGACTCACAGTACAGGTCCCTTTCTTCATCAGATGTGGTGCATGATGCCCAAAGGATCCTGACACACCATTCTTCTGCTGGGAAATGGCTAGGTTTGTTACTGCTGTTACCTGTGAGATGCTAACTCTCACTGTCATGCCGTGTTGTCTAAGAAACTGAGCCTTCAGGTTAATGTCTCACCATGCTAGAAACAGTAAACCTCCCAACTAAACTTTGGTCCATAGATCTTATGGGCAATGCCTGAAGGCAATAGATAGATGTAGTTTAGGGATGTCAGCAGGGAAGGAGAAAATGCTGCAGAGCACAGGAGACAGTAGTCATAGCATACAGCCAAGCTGCTGGTACAGAAGCCAAGAGGAATCTGAAAACAAATAATGAAGTCATTCTGCAGGTTTTTCTGGGAGGCTTTCTGCTGTGAGAGAGCAGGAAGAACTTAGATTAAAGCTCTCACACTGACATTAAATGCTGGCAACAAGGCAGATGAGACATGGCTGACCACCTAACATGATGCCACAAGAATGAGGGAGGAGGGCATCTCTCCATGAAGGTAGTATGGACAAGTAGCTTACATGTAACAGGGAATAAGGGCCAGTGTATGAGTGGAACATAAAGGATTGGCACATATACACATATACAGATAAAGTGAACACAATATGCCCTAGACTATGCCCTCGATAGGAAGTTATTAGGTTGAGTTGGCAGTAGAAGGCCAGAAGAGAGGTGCTGCAGCACTTTGTGTTGGAAAGGACCTCCAAAATTCATCTAGTCCAACCCCCCTGCAGTGGGCAGGGACATCCTCTGTTAGATCATGTTGCCCAGAGTCCTGTCAAGCTTGACCTTGAATATCACCAAAGATGGGGCCTCAGCTACATCCCTGGGCAACCCATTCCAGTGTTCTTCCTTCCTCCTAACATCCAACCTAAATGTATTCTTCTCTAATTTAGAACCATTTCCCCTCATCCTATCACTTTGTAAACAGTCCCTGTCCAGCCTCCTTGTGGCCCACTTCAGGTACCAGAAGACTGCTATTTTCAGGTCTCTCCCAGAGTCTTCTCTTCTGCAGGCTGAACAACCCCAGCCTCCTCAGCCTGTTCTTGTGAAGAGAAGTGTTCCAGCCCCCTTATCATTGTCATGGCACTCCATCAGGTCCATGTCCTTGTGTTGAAGGCACTAGAGCTGGACATGGTACTCCAGGTGAGGTCTTACCAGAGCAAAGCGGCAGAATCATCTCGTTCAATCTGCTGGCCATGCTTCTTTTGATGCAGCCTAGAACACAATTTGCCTTCTGTCCCTCTGTTAGTGTCCATCTCTTGTCCTATTTCATAGTGTTTTACATCCACTGACTGGGTTCAGCCACATCTGGCAGTGAAACAGGCATCTCAAAGTACAAGCCCCCTGCACAGTCCAGGGCGGAAGCCTGTCTTTGCCTTCAGCACACCATCCATGGGCTGCAGTATGAATTCACCCTGTACTAAACTTCATATGGCAGAGAAAGAGGTCATATAAACCATCCTAATGACAGAACAGCTTCCACTGCATACTGCATCCTCCTATATACTCAGTATCCTCCAGGTACAAACCCATCAGAAAAGAGGATACCAAAGGTCAAATATTCATGGAACAGGGTAGCTAGTAATGTCTGTACATTAAAGGTGGCTTGCATTAAAGATTAGTTTGTTCCCATGTGCTCATATTTTTCAGAACTTGTGCTCTTCTTCTGCCCTGAAATTCTGCCTGTTCGTAGGGATATTTCAGAGCATTTTCAGGACTTCCTGTGTTTGTTTGGATTTCTGGACCTTTGACAGATGCAGGGAGACATGGGCAGCAGAGCTGACAGACTTCCTGTACATCGCAGATACTTTCACTATATGAGTGCCCTTTACCAGACAGCCACAGTGCTTGACTAATGTCTCTCACTTTACAAGATACCTGGCAAGTAGACCTCAGTTTTCTGAGCCATATCAAAGATGCCTGAACAAGGTTTTCATTGCTGGTCTTCACACATAATAAAAGTCCCACATGTCTTAGAAATGGTGGCTTTGCTGAGCATGTGGAAAACATTTTGTGTATCCTGTCCTTCCATGTCCTCTTTCTATAACCATAATGTCCATACTATCGTGCCCACAAAACCTCAAGAGAAGACATGGAAGACCTATATGTGAGTAGCAAGGGCAGGGTTTTTTTACATAATCCAGAAATAAAAAATTATGTAGAGACTGAAACAATGGATGAGTCAAGGCAGAAAAGGCAGTGATGAGGAGGCAGGAGGACTACAGGAGTTGTGATGAGGAGAGTAAGGGTCTGAGTCCAGTGATGCTGATGGAAAGGTGGAGGAGACATCAGCAAGGCAGTCAGTAAAGGCAGTGATGAGGAAGCAGTAGGGCTACAGGAGTTGTGATGAGGAGAGTAAGGGTCTGAGTCCAGTGATGCTGATGGAAAGGTGGAGGAGACATCAGCAAGGCAGGCAGTAAAGGCAGTGATGAGGAAGCAGTAGGGCTACAGGAGTTGTGATGAGGAGAGTAAGGGCCTGAGTCCAGTGATGCTGAAGGAAAGGCAAAGGAGACATCAGCAAGGCAGGCAGAGAAAGAGTTTGGGCAGAAAGATGTGGCCTACTGTTGAACATCTGCTTCTTCTAGTGAACATGTTTTGTGCAGTGTATAAAGGGAAGGCCAAAGCACAGTTATGTTGTGCAAGCCACTTTTGAAAGCCTTTTTAATAAAAGGAGGTTTGAGCTGCAGCCCTCACAGAGCCTCCGCACGACTGTGCTGGCGTTTCCACCTATCAGCAGCTTTCCCAGCCACCACCGCTCAAGCAAACAAGCAAACAGCTGCCACATTGTTTGCATTGTAGATGAACTCGAAAGAAAATACAGCTGCAATTAGTTGGCACTCAGCTGTTGAATGAAGTCCTTTACTGCCCAGCTAGTAAAGCACTGAACTGTGGCTTTAGCTGCAGTAGCTGGATTCAAAACGAGAGGTGCCAAAGAAGGGGTTAAACCCTACACCTGTGTGCATGTTCATAATGTGTATTTTTTTTTCCTGAACACATTATTAGTCTGTTAGCTCATTTAGAGACCATAATGAAGTCATTATGATGCCACCAGTATATTTTGCCAGAAAGCTGGCAATGTTTAATCTGCTTCCTCTATAGCATCTCACAAAGGAAGGGAGAAACCAAAACACTGATTTCAACTAACAATGCATTTATTTGCAGTGCTGGGTCCCAGCACATGCTGAGAAGAAAATTCTTTTGTTTATTCCCTCCCTCCTTCTGATGGGTTTTACATAACAAGCAAGGCATAGAAGATCCCTCAATGCAGCACGAAACCACTTCAGTTTTTCCATGTGTTTCTTTTTCTCTGCACCTTCCTTTGACCTCTCCTTAAGCTGAGGCAACCAAAAATGGAGTAAAAGAATGCTTTGAAAATGGCTCTAAGGAGTTGCCATGTTTTTAGGCACTGCCTGTCACTGCGTGATGCCATCCCTCATACCTTCTTGGGGAGACAACAATATAGACTTAACAAGGTTTTTCTAAGAGAGATGTGCTACAAAACACCGGTTGGCATGCCAACAGAGGGCTTTCTGCAGGAGTCAGAGGAAGGTAAGGCATGTGGAGGAGGATGAAGAGAAAGAGGGGACACTCAGGAGTGCACACTCACCGGTGCATGTGCATTTACAAAAGGGGTGAAAATTACTTTTGCCAACCCCTGCTTTTGTTTCCTGATTAAACAAACCCCACTGATGTTTCAAGCTCACATAGAATTTGAGGCAGGTGCCCAGAGGAAATGAATAAGCTAAGTTTTCCTATTAGGAGTGGCTGAGACATAACTGGATAACGCTACGGGGGAAGAGTTCACAGTATCACCAAGGTTGGAAGAAACATCAAAGATCATCAAGTCCAACCCATCACCACAGACCTCAAGACTAGACCATGGCACCAAGTGCCATGTCCAAACACACCTTGAACACCTCCAGGGATGGTGACTCCACCACCTCTCTGGGCAGCCCATTCCAGTAGCCAATGACTCTCTCAGTGAAGAACTTTCTGCTCACCTCCAGCCTAAACTTCCCCTGGCATAGTTGAGCCACATCTCTCCAGATCTCCAGTCATGAGGGAATGTGCATTTTATATTAAAAAAAAAACAAAAACAGAGAGGTGATTAAGTGAGGAGGTAAATCAGTGTAAGAACAGGTGACTATTACAAACACTGTCTTTTTGAAGGGGCTGATCTGAAGTCGAGTAAAGCTTCCCACCATTTTCATCACCCGAAAAGATTAGCAGTAACCTCTTTTTACTAGCACCAGCACATGCACAAGAAATCCTTCCATGATGCAAAGAGTGACTAAATTCAGTTATCTGCTCACAGTTAACTGCCAGATGTTCTGCTCACTACTGAGTCCTCCTGAAGATTCGCTTCAAACTCCTTTCTTCATACTATGGTGACTTTCTCAGTTACTAGATCATACTGCCCACATATAGCATTTCAGTGAGCTCCCACCAGCCACATCCAATGAGAGATAACAATACAGTAAGATTGGCAAAACACTGGGACATCAGTATGCTCTGGAGGTGTTCAAGGTCAGGTTGGACCTGTACTAGTGGGAAGTGTCCCTGCCTATGGCAGGGGGGTTGGAACTAGATGATCCTTGAGGTCCTTTCCAACCTTACCATTCTATGATTCTGTACCTGAGGACATCACCCTGCTTCAAGTGGCAAACGGTAGCACAGCTGATGCATTGCTGAGACTAAAGCCTACAAGCCACCATGTTATGAAGACACCCTTGTGTTAAAGCACTAGCAGCACAGCTGAATGCCAGCAGGGCTGCTTGCTTTTGGTGGCTGGTGCACAGCTGCCAGCAGTGTGTTGGCATGCCACAGCAGTCTGAGCATCCCCTCCCAGCATACTGCTGCATCACAGCCCTGGATTTACCACTCCTGCGCTCTTCTCCAGCGCATTGATGGTGCACTGGTGAGAAAGTTATTCATGGATTCTAAAGTAGAATAAGAGGCAATGGGTATATCATGGGTTGGTTTTCAACAAAGCAATTTATGTTTTCTGAATTTATATGTGGCACGTACTGCACAGCTGGGGGATTGTGATCAGACAAGAGGAAGAAGAATAGCTTTGGACTTTAAGCGTATGCGCAGAACCAAACAGTATGATACTCATAAATAGCTTTGACCACACAGCTCACTGGTGGGGACCTTCAGGAAGGCTACTCGAAGCAATAGCCTGCAAGATAAATGGACTGTTCAGTGTGGAGGAAATGGAGAAAGCTGAGGATGGGGAAATGTTCATCTTTGATCACTAGGGATAGTCAGTGCTGTGTGTATGTGTTGCTCATGTGGCAAAACTCTGGCATTTTGCCAGTAGTCACATCTAGCCCTGGGAACCTCTGACAGTTTGTGGGTTCCCTACTTCTGTGACTCCAGCATCTGGGCATACAGGCTCCTTGCAGAGAGTCCAGGGAGAATTAGATATCTCTTGGAGATGGACTTGAAAGCAAAAGAACCAAGATTCAGAGGAAAAGAGCAGAGTATTTGAGTCCAAGCAGCTGAGCAGGACACAGATAGGACATATGTACTCCCATGCTGCATGTTTTTTCATGCTCCATGCTATGAACATGATCTCAGATTCAGGCTCCTTGCAGAGAGTCATATTCATTTTCTATCTCTTTATATTCCTTTCATTCAAGATCATCTGAGTGCATGACATAGTCAAATGCCTTAGTTACTGCATTATCTGCAACCTTTCTAATGCCAGTACCTCCTCCCAGGCTGGAAGCCAAGTGGGTATATGTGTGCCCTGGTAGCAGCACAAGCATATAGGGAAAAAGGTATTTCTGTACCTAGGCTATGTATGCTGAAAAGATTAAACTTCAGTTTTCTCATGCTGCAAACTTGGCTAAGAGAAGTCTATATTTAAAAGAAGTCAAAATTGCTGCTTGAAGAATTACTGAAATGTCAAGCAGCATATGAAAGGACTCCGTTTTCATGTTGTCTCCATGTTCTAACTCCTTTCACATCCCTCAGGATTATTTTGTTTTTATGTATTACAAAAAAATAAGGCTCAGTCATCTCAAGTGTATTGTTTAAATGCCAAGTTCCTGCCTGGATTCACATTTTCTAGCTCAGTTTTAAATCATTGAAAACAGATTGAATGGGGTGCCTCGTTTGGCAAGCACTGCTCTTCACCTACCAGCTGAACTTCAGTGTGGTCCTCTTCTGCAAACATTTATCCATTGGCTTGATGGGGACTACTCAGGAGAGGAAAGACCTTTCAGGCCTGCTGTGTATCCTTTTGTCTCATCCTGCTGTTAAATCTCTCTGGAAAAGAAACATCAGCATTCTGGAACCTGATACTGGAGAAAAAAATTGTAGTCCTTTGGACCCTGTGAGTGCCAATTCATGTTTTGCTTACAGAAGCAAAGCAAATGGCTTTTCCCCTTCAAATAACATAATAATTACTTTCTCCTTCTTGTCCACAGGACATTAAACAGTTGCTCTTGTTTGTCATACAAAATCAAATTAAAGAGAGCTTGACAAGTTAGTGTGCGTCTTGTCTTAAGAACGAGAAAGAACTGATGCTCGCTTACTGCCAGCACCACCCACTTATCTACTTTGGAAAGGCCAAATGTTATTTCTCAAGGTGAGAGCAGCTCACAGGTGCTCCCCAGTCCCAGGTGTGGAGCCATGATTTACCTCATTGCTAAGGGGAGCTAATTATGGCTCTCCATTGTGTGGAAAAGTCCTTCGCCAGCATTCCTGCATCTCCCTGCTCCTATGTCTCTGTGTGTTCTCCCACACCACATTTCCTGGAAGCTGGATCCACTTACAGTTTCCCATTTGGAACTGGAAAGTAAATATCCCCTTTAGTCTACTCCCAACATAACTGCTACCAGCTCCAAAAGTCCTAGTTAACTTCTGCTCTGTCCAAGCAGGATGCTCTTCCAAACATGCAGCTGCTGATCCAGGGGGCACACCAGTATCCTGTTGAAGAGTTAAAAACTAAATGCTAGACTTTCAGCTGCATCAATACAGCTAATTATGGTTGCAATGCCATTGCAAGCCCCTCAGGTTTGAGAAGCTTCACAGCAGAGTCATAGTACCTGGGGAGGCTCCAGCACCTTGAAAAGCCATGGCTGGCTGAACACAGGAGATCCAGTAGCATCCCATCTATGCTGTGGTTACATGGAGTTCCATGAGACATTTCACAACACTCTGGGCCTCTTCCCCATACTGGATGTCCTATGTAGGAAAAGAGAATGGATGGAGGGAATTGAACGTGTCCAGAGAAGGGCAACGAGGCTGGTGAGAGGCCTCGAGCACAGCCCTATGAGGAGAGGCTGAGGGAGCTGGTACTGTTTAGCCTGGAGAAGAGGAGGCTCAGGGGGGACCTTATTGCTGTCTACAACTACCTGAAGGGTGATTGTAGCCAGGAGGAGGTTACCTTCTTCTCTCAGGCAACCAGCACCAGAACAAGAGGACACAGTCTCAGGCTGCGCCAGGGCAAGTTTAGGCTGGAGGTGAGGAGGAAGTTCTTCACTGAGAGAGTAATTTGTCACTGGAATGGGCTGCCCAGGGAGGTGGTGGAGTCACCGTCCCTGGAGGTGTTCAAGGCAGGTTTGGACATGGCACTTAGTGCCATGGTCTAATCTTGAGGGCTGTGGTGATGGGTTGGACTTGATGATCTTTGAGGTCTCTTCCAACCCTTGCGACACTGTGATACTGTGATACTGTGAAACAGTGCTGGTGAAGAATGGAGCCATTATCATAGAATCATAGAATGCATTGGGTTGGAAGGGACTTTAAAAGGTCACCTAGATCAACGCTCTGCAGTAAGCAGCGACATCCTTAGCTAGATCAGGTTCCTCAGAGCCCTATCAAGACTAGCCTTGCGTATCTCGAGGCATAGTGCTTTCACCACCTCCCTGGGCAGCCTGTTCCAGTGTGCTGTTATCTTCATAGCAGAGAACTTCTTCCTAATGTCCAGTCTAAACCTTTCTTTAGTTTAAAACCACTGTCCCTCATTCTATTCCTACATGCCTTTGTAAATAGTCCCTCCCCAGCTTTCTTGCAGGCCCCCTTCAGGTGCAAGGAAGGCAGCTATAAGTTCTCCCTGAAACCTTCTGTTCTCCAAGCTGAACAATCCCAGTTTTGTAGGAAAGGTGCTTCAGCCCTCTGATCATTTTTGTAACACTCTCCATCAGGACCATCAGGTCCTTCTTGTGTCGAGGGCCCCAGAGCTGGGCACAGTACTCCAGATGAGGTCTCACCAGAGATAAGAGGCAGAATCACCTCTCTTTAGCTGCCTTTATGATATCTGCATTTTATTTTTCCTGGAAATTTACAACCTGACACTTCAGCTGCAGTTGCTGTTTCCCCTGGTTGCACCTGGTTTGGGAATTTACACCAAGATTATCCTTTTTTGTTGCTGTGGGGTTGTAGGTCAGAGTAACTTTCTCCAAGGTTTCTACTTATCACAGTATCACAGTATCACAATATCACCAGGGTTGGAAGAGACCTCAAAGATCATCAAGTCCAACCCATCACCACAGACCTCAAGACCAGACCATGGCACCAAGTGCCACGTCCAAACCCGCCTTGAACACCTCCAGGGATGGTGACTCCACCACCTCCCTGGGCAGCCCATTCCAGCAGTCAATGACTCTCTCAGGCAAGAACTTTCTCCTCCCCTCCAGCCTAAACTTCCCCTGGCACAGCTTGAGACTGTGTCCTCTTGTTCTGGTGCTGGTTGCCTGACAGAAGAAGGTAACCTCCCGCTGGCTACAAGCACCCTTCAGGTAGTTGTAGACAGCAAGAAGGTCTCCCCTGAGCCTCCTCTTCTCCAGGCTAACCAATCCCAGCTCCCTCAGCCTCTCTCCATAGGGCTGTGCTCGAGGCCTCTCCCCAGCCTCGTTGCCCTTAATGTATGTACATGCGAGTTTAATAAAGTTTGTTGTCTGTTTAAGCCCTGTTGTTGTTTACTCAATTGAAGAGAACTGGGAAGCTGTCACTATGCCAAAAGTTTTCCCACTGAAGTCTAAAGAAACAGTGAGCAATCAAGACAAGCCAATAACATGGCACCCTGTGTTCCCAAACCAGCAGGCACTGAGAGCTTCATTAAAATTGATCTTGAATTCAGCAAATAAATCAACACTCACCCAAGACAATACATTAAATTAATCAGGCAGAAAATACCCCTTACAGATCAGCAGGCCAAGAGGGGTTTTTTAAAAAATGAGCACAACAGAAATTTTCAGTTCTTGGTCAATACCAAAGTACCATGATGTTTCACCACAAAGCAGCACATATAATTAGCAATCAAATACTCATTAAAATTGCCCTGTGAAGTAAGCATGTGAGCACACAGAGTGCCTCCAATTCTCTTTGGCTTAATGGGCACTGGCATTATTCCATTACACAAGCACTTCTGGGGTGTGTGAAAAGACAAAAGAGCTTGTTCAGGGCCTGGGTTCGCTTGCTTGGCTGGCAGACTGTGGTGGATACAGCAGACCACGACCAGGAGAGTTGGTTTCCTCACACTCCTGGAGGGTGAGCCCACGCACTGTTGGCCAAGTTGCCTTCTCTGCACAAGCCCCAGTCTTTCTGGGTGCAGCTCCAGATGCCATGTCAGAAAGAAAGAGGACGGCAAGATCCTCCCTAGACTCTCTCTAGGTACCGGTACCTCTATCACTGGGATACAAGCAGAGATATACACTATAGACAGAATATTTACAGAAATATACAAGTTAAAGGTAATACAGAAACACAACTCCCCTCCCAGAAATCAGAGACCCCAGGAGGGGCTCCCAACCACCCTTCCACCTTCTCCCCACCCCTGTACCTTACCCCAAGGTCTGTCTTACACACAAGGTGAGTTTGGAGGATCGGCCAGGGGAGTTAGAAGAAAAGTGGTTAGTGAAAATTAATTGGCAGAGGAGTTGAGCCAGAAGCTGCTAGATCCAGCAAGAGTCCGACAGAGACTGAGACTTATCTATATGTTTTGGTTATTGTTCCCAAACAATTTCTTAGCAAGCATATGAGTAAAGTTTCCCTTCACAGCCTAGAGTGTAATTTTCTCCATTAAAATATTCTAATTAGCCTCAAACCAGCACAAAAAGAAAGAAAGATAAACACACAGAGAGGTTGTAAAATAGACACAGGTAAAATAGCCTCATCACTGAAAAAAAAAAGAAAGAGAAGCACACAGAGAGGCTGTAAAATAGACACAGGTAAAATAGCCTCATCACTGA
>VWZE01015266.1:9349-25732 GCA_013396675.1 Eubucco bourcierii | reverse complement strand
CCTGGATCTTGAGTAAGGAGGCAGGGGGTAGTTGTGTGCCTGGATCTTGAGTAAGGAGGCAGGGGTTAGTTGTGTGTCTGGATCTTTCTTACTCATACAAGTATAAGAAGATAAATTAAACAGTGATGTAGATAGGTCCTCAGAAGAGCTGAGTGATCAGGACTCAGCATGAGCACAGACTCCCCTAAGGTATCACTAAGTACTGTGATATCTTTCTGTTGTTACTAATGATAGCACAGAAATGTAATTTTATCCTGCTTGAGTGACCTGTACTAGTGGGAATTGTCCCTGCCTATGGCAGTGGTCGGAACTAGATGATCTTTGAGGTCCCTTCCAACCTTATCATTCTATGATTCTATGATTATCTGTCTCCTGGTTTGGGTCTGTGGCTGATAACAAATCAGCCCTATCTTCATACTGACTTTATTTGGAGTCTGTCCTACAGTCAACAGGAAGAGCCTAAGACCTTCACAGCTGCAGCAGATTAAGTTGTAGTCACAAGTGCAGCTCTGCACTGCCTAAGGTCTGAGTGAGTGGAGGTAAAAATAAACAAACAAGCAACAAAGAAACCTGTCAGAGAATAAATAAAGTTAATAGCAAATTTAGAGGTCAGTGCTGGGTCTGGTGCTGTTCAGCATCTTCATCGATGACACTGATAAAGGCACAGAGAGTCTGCTCAGCAAGTTTGCTGCTGACACCAACCTGGGAGGCTTGGCTGATCCAGCTGAAGGCTGTGCAGCCATCCAGTGAGACTTGGACAGTTTGCTGGGCACAGAGGTACCAAATGAGGTTCAACAAGGGTAAGCACAAAGTCCTGCATCTGGGGAAGAATAATAAACTGCAGCAGTACAGGCTGGGAGGTGATCTGCTGGAGAGCAGCCCTGTGGAGAGGGACCTGGGAGTGTTGGTGGAGAGCATCCATGGCACAGCAATGTGCCCTGGTGGCCAAGAGGGCCAATGGGGTCCTGGGGGGCATTGTCTAGTTGATTAGATAGGGCTGGGTGATAGGTTAAACTGGATGATCTTGGAGGTCTCTTCCAACCTGGCTGATTCTATGATTCTAAGAAGAGTGTGTCCAGCAGATCAAGGGAGATTCTCTTTCCCCTCTACTCTGTCCTGCTGAGATCCCATCTTGGTACTGTATTCAGTTTTGGGCTCCCCAGTTGAAGAGGGTCAGGGATTTGCTGGAAAGGGTCTAGTGGAGGGCCACAAGGATGATGAGGGGACTGGAGCACTGCCTGATGAGGAGAGGCTGAGGGACCTGGGGCTGCTTAGCCCGCTGAAGAGAAGACTGAAATGGAATTTAATAAACATCTATAAATATCTGAGGGCTGGAGGTCAGGACTGAGGAGACAGGCTCTGCTCACTTGCTCTGTGGGACAGGATGAGCAGCAATGGATGGAAGCTTCACCACAGGAGGTTCCAGTTCAACACAAGAGGGAACTGCTTGACTGGAAGGGTCCCAGAGCCTTGGCACAGGCTACCCAGAGAGGCTGTGGAGTCTCCTTCTCCGGACACTTTCAAGGCCTATCTGGATGTGTTCCTGTGTACCCTGAGCTAGATTGTCTGGTCCTGCTCTGGCAGGGGGGTTGGACTGGATGATCTCTTTGGGTCCCTTCCAATGCCTGACATCCTGTGAGCCTGTGATCTGAGACTGCTGATCTAATTTTATATAAAAGTTACACAGGACCAGAATCTCAGTGCAGTTCAAGAATCTAAGTGGAATTCCTCTGATTTAGAGCTACTTCATGACCAAAATTATTTTAGGGTTAAAAAGCTGTGTTTTCTGACATGAGTGAGAGAGAAATCACCAGCATTTTGCATGAAAATAAATCAATAAAGTAAGTAAGTAAATAAATGGATAGGAAGATAAATAAATAGAGTTTGGAACTGCAACCTCTCTCAGCACACAGTAAATGCACAGGGAGATCACACCAGTGTTGTTCAGTCTGTCAATGAACTCTCAGTGCTGTTCTCATCACCAGCTGCTGCTCAATCCATGCAGTCAGCTGCACTGACTACCTGTGTTTGTGACTTGCCAGCCAGCTGGGTTTGGTTCCCCCCTGTATGGTATTCTCCAGCAGTGGGCTGTGAACTATTATCTGTTCAAATGCCATGTTAGGCCAGAGGTTTAATAGCTGAGTGCTTTAGAATCACAGAATCAGACAGGGTTGGAAGGGACCACAGTTACAACCCCCGCTGCTGTGGGCAGGGACACCTCACACTAGATCAGGCTGGCCACGGCCTCATCCAGCCTGGCCTTAAACACCTCCAGGGATGAGGCTTCCACCACCTCCCTGGGCAATTCCAGGCTCTCACCACTCTCATGCTGAAGAACTTCCTCCTCACCTCCAGGCTGAATCTCCCCACCTCCAGCTTTGCTCCATTCCCCCCCAGTCCTGTCACTCCATGACAGCTAAAAAGACCTTCCCAGTTTTCTTGTAGGCCCCCTTAAGATCCTGGAAGGTTACAAAAACATCACCTGGGAGCCTCCTCTTCTCCAGACTGCACAGCCCCAACTCTTTCAGTCTCTCCTCACAGCAGAGCAGCTCCAGCCCTCTGAGCATCCTCGTGACCCTTTTCTGGACACACTTCAGCACCTCCACAACCCTCTTGTCCCAGGGGCTCCAGCACTGGATGCAGTACTCCAGGTGGGGTCTCAGCAGAGCAGAGCAGAGCACAGCAGAGCAGAGCACAGCAGAGCAGAGGGGGAGAATCACCTCCCTCACCCTGCTGCCCACACTTCTCCTGCTGCAGCCCAGGCTCTGGTTGCTCTCTGGGCTGCAAGTGCACACTGCTGGCTCATGTTGAGCTTCTCCTCCACCAGCAGCCCCAAGTCCCTCTCCTCAGGGCTGCTCTCCAGCCAGTGCCTGCCTAGCCTGGATTGGTGCTTGAGATTGCCTCAACCCAGCTGCAGGACCTTGCACTTGGTCTTGTTGAGCCTCCTGAGGTTGGCTTGTGCCCACCTCTCCATCCTGTAACCCTAATATAACCGTTTAACTGAAATGGGCAAATCTTGTTACAGACAACCTTCCAATTTCCCAGCAGCCACAATGAAGATAAATGTGTGTGAGATCGTCACAGCATTAAAAAAAAACCCAACCAAACCCACATTAAGGGAAGTTATATATCAAACCTGACTTGTCCTCCAGACTGCAGGGGATTTGAGGTCAGTAAGTGGGCAGTCAGAAGCGTGCAGGCAGCCATTAACAGAGCACTTGCTACCAGTGAGAGTGCCTCGTGAAGCAGGCAGCAGTCAGAGGCTTGTGAGAACCTGGATGTTGTGAAAATCATAGAATCCTAGAATGGTAAGGTTGGAAGGGACCTCAAGGATCATCCAGTTCCAACCCCCTGCCACAGGCAGGGACACCTCCCACTAGTACAGCTCACTCAAGGCCTCCTCCAACCTGGCCTTCAACACCTCCAGGGAGGGAGCAGCCACAACCTCCCTGGGCAACCTGTGCCAGTGTCTCACCACCCTCACTGCAAACAACTTCCTCCTAACATCCAGTCTAAATCTCCCCTCTGCCAGTTCAAACCCATTGCCCCTTGTCCTGTCATTGCAAGACCTTGTCAATAGTCCCTCCCCAGCCTTCCTGTAGGGCCCTTCAGATACTAGAAGGCTACTCCAAGGTCTCCTTGAAGCCTTCTCTTCTCCAGGCTGCAGAGCCCCAACTCTTGTAGTACATCAGAATGAAGCCAGAAATGAATTGCTGAGAGAATATCTGCACCCTTCTTGCTGGTTGAAAGCTTCATTTGCAGAATCAGTTCTGCAGAATGCCTCCTGGCCACTGCTGTCAAGTAATGCAGAATCCTGTATTGGACTGTTCTCCTGAGCAAGTTCTGGTTTTGCCTCATGAGCCTATCTCAGTTGCTGTTTCTCTGTCCTCCTGCTTTATCTTGTCTGCCACCACTTCACTTACAGGCAGCTGCCCTGAAAATACCAATCAGGCAGTTTCACAAGTGTGCAGTTTAAATGGATTAGCGCAGAGGGGATGCATGGAAATCTCTGGATTCGAGGCCTTTCCAACCACTTCAGGCTCTGCACTGTTTAGTGGAGGGAGAAGGCTTGCAGCAAGCTGAGATTAACCTCTCTTTGCTTTGTGTTTCCAAGCTCTTTGTTTTTTCCATTGAAAATATTCCCTTTGAAGGCTTCCCTTCATGCAAGAGATTATTGCTTGCCTGAGAAATAATAATTAGCTGATAATTTAGACTGACAGGAAACCATTAGGTCATGATTCACAGTCCAGAAGAGAAGTACAGCAGGGTCCTCTTGATGAGTGAGCTGTGTTTTCTTGGTCTATTAACCCTTCCATCAAAGGTAATGTAGCAAAGGCCTCTAGAAGAATTTGAAGGTTCAATTATTTTTGCAGGGCAACTACTGTAAGCAGTGAATATCTATAATCTTACTGCCAGTGCTGATGTTCTGATATTCTCTCCATTCCTGGGTGCTGTTCTCCCACCTCCTAAAGGTGTTTCCTTCAGCCACAGCTGTGTTGCATGTGCACAGTGAAACTGTCACCCAAGAAGCAGCTTTTCGCCTGTGTACAAAGGAGACAGTACTCAAACACTGGATGTAGGTTAGAAATCAGAATGGTGCAGCAGAACAGGCTGAAATGGAGCAGATCATTTTCAGAAGCACTGTGCAAAGATGATTGTTTCTGTCTACTTTTCTTCATTATGTGTTAATAGAGACCTCTGGAACTAATCCTGGAGTCCTGTGTGCAGTTCTGGAGCCCTCAGCACATGAAGGACATGGAACTGTTGGAGCGGGTCCAGAGGAGGCCACCAAGGTGCTCAGAGGGCTGCAGCAGCTCTGCTATGAGGACAGGCTGAGAGAGTTGGGGCTCTGCAGCATGGAGAAGAGGAGGCTTCCAGGAGACCTTAGAGTAGCCTTCCAGTATCTGAAGGGGGCTACAGGAAAGCTGGGGAGGGACTTTTGACAAGGTCTTGTAATGACAGGACAAGGGGCAATGGGTTTGAACTGGCAGAGGGGAGATTTAGACTGGATGTTAGGAGGAAGTTGTTTGCAGTGAGGGTGGTGAGACACTGGCACAGGTTGCCCAGGGAGGTTGTGGCTGCTCCCTCCCTGGAGGTGTTGAAGGCCAGGTTGGAGGAGGCCTTGAGTGAGCTGTGCTAGTGGGAGGTGTCCCTGCCTATGGCAGGGGATTGGAACTGGATGATCCTTGAGGTCCCTTCCAACCTTACCATTTTGTGATTCTGTAATATCAAACAGGAGCTCCCAATGGGAAACACGCCTGCGAAAAGGCTTTGAGATTTTTTAGTGCAGCTGCTGCCAGGAGGGCTGGATGCAATTTGGTCTGTAAAGACTGAAATACAGCATTTCACAAAGACAAATGGTCTCATCATCTTAACCAGGGCCCATGGCTACTTCTTGTGGTACTTAACTGGATTAAATCTGCCTGAGAGCTTTTTGCATGCATGTGAAATTGTTATTCCCTAAACCTCCCTGTAACTGCAGTTGTAATAAAAGGTCTCAAATGAACCAACACCTTTTATTTTATTTTATTTTTGGGTTGTTTTTCAGTTCACTGTGACTTTTTACCAGCTATAAAACTGATCTAAACAAACAAACAAAACCTTTGCTCCCAGCTGACCTCCAACCAGGCTTCCATATTCTGATTTCCATTAGCCTCAACAATCTAACAGAAGGTGAAAATCTGTTTTCTCTCCCAATGTCTTGTTCTTTTCTTTCTAGGGATGCTTGCTGCCTTCTGGATGGCTATAAAATGGGCAGATAGCCAATTTATTTATTTTTTTTTTTTTTTTACTTGCCCAATGTTTATTCTTAGGAAGATATTTGAGCTGTGGGGACTCCAGCATGATGGTGAGTTAGGAGTTCACATTTCCCAGTGGTGGAAATATGCTTGGATGGAAATATTCAGAAATATGTAGAAGTTTGATGAATTGTCCTGAGAAACAAAGATTTACCTTAGCTCAACAGACAAATATTAATCATAGAATCATAAAATCACACAATGTCAGGAGCTAGAAGATATCTTGAAAGCTCAGCTAGTTCAACCCCCCCTGCCAGAGCAGGATCACCTAGAGTAGGTCACACAGGAATGCATCCAGGTGCATCTCCAGAGAGGGAGACTCCACAACCCCCCTGGTCAGCCTGTTCCAGGGTTCTGGCACCCTCACAGGGAAAAAAAAAATCCTCCTCATCTTTAAGTGAAACTTCCTATGCCTCAGCTTCCACCTAGTGCCCCTTGTGCTGTCATTGGGCATCACCCAGCAGAGCCTGGCTCCAGCCTCCTGCCACTCACACTGCATATATTGATAAACATGAGTGAGGTCACCTCAGGCTCCTCCTCTCCCAGCAGCACAGCCCCAGCTCCCTCAGGCTCTCCTCCTAACAGAGCTGGTCCATTCCCTTCAGCATCTTTGTGGCTCCATGCTGGACTGTCTCCAGCAGTTCTATGTCCCTCTTCAGCTGGGGACCCCAGAACTGGACACAGTGCTCTAGATGTGGCCTCATCAGGGCAGAGTAGAGGGCTAGGAGAGCCTCATTCGACCTCCTATCCTCAAGCTTTCTAATCCACTGCAGACTGGCATTGCCCCTCCTACCCACCACAGCACATTGCTGGCTCATGCTCACCCTCCCATCCACTAGGACCCCCAAATCCTTTTCCCCTTCATTGCCTTCCAATGGATCAGTCCTCAACTTCTCCTGCTCCCTGAGTCTGTTCTTTCCCAGGTGCCAGACTCTGCACTTGCCGTTGTTGAGTTCAATTTCTCCCTGCCCAACCCCTGTCCAAGACTGGCTGAATGGCAGCACAGCCTTCTGCTGTGGTAGCCACTCCACTCAGCTTGGTGACATCAGGAAACTTGCTGCCAGTGCACTCTGTGCCCTCATCCAGCTCATTGATGAATATACTGAACAGAACTGCTCTCATTACTGACCCCTGACCCCACTAGTTACAGGCCTCCAACTGGACTCCATGCCACTGACCACAACTCTCTGGCTTCTTTCCTTCAACCAGCTCCCATTCCACCTCACTACCTGAACTTCTAGACCACACTGCTTCAGTTTAGCCAGAAAGATGCTGTGGGGGACAGTGTCAAATGCTTTACTGAAATCAAAATAAACCACATCCACTGCTCTACCATCATCAATCCACTTGGTTATATCCTAATACTCAGCAGCAGTTTAAAGATGGATTCAGTCTGCCCACTCAGGGGACCCTGTCTAGGGTTGTGCCAGATGAGCAAGAAGAACTACACACACACATTTATCAAAAGTCCTCTGACAAACAGGACAGCAAAATAAAAGGCTTTCTATCTCTGTAGACCTTCCCTTGATGATGCTGCTGAACTGAAGACAGTGACTTTTCCCTTTCTAGCTTCTCCTTTCACTGTCTTTGATTATTTCAACACCAACAGATCTTCATCAACCTCATTCTCCTCACCAAAATGAGTCCAAAAAGTGTTATTTCCATAGCGGGACTTAACTACACTAGATTTCAATGTGCAACATGGATTCCTTCTTTTCTCTTCCTCTCATGTGTCTCCTTTTCCTTCCCCAGCCACATTTCTTTCTCCCTCTCTCTCTCTCTCCATTTGCATTTTGCTGACTGTTTGGCTACTAGACCAAGACAAATTTTCTTTAGCAAAAGTGCTTTACTCTTCTTATTAGAAAATTGGCCAGAAGATCTGGTTCAAATATCCTGACACTGGCACAGGTTTACCAGGTCTTGGTAAGGCTGATAGGATGAGGGATCAGACACTGTGAAGTGTTAAGATACCTGAAGCAGGATTCATGGAGAATTAAAGTGTCAAAATCCAAAACTGTGACCTCAAATTGTATCTCCTTCATCTTGAAGCTGCCTAAAATCACCAAGCCTTAATTTCTGTCAGTGCAAAATCAATTCTTAAACTGATGATGTATGTGCATAGCTCCACAAATCTTGTTCCCAGGTGTATTTTCAGTAACCAGAATGCCAAAGGATTACAGTATTACAGCAGAGAAAGCAGCAAGGTGCCTTTTCTGCTTTTCACCTCTGGTTCTGTTGCTCTAACCTGTTTATGAAATGCCATCAGATAGTGCTGGGCACTGCTAGTTAAGAGAGGAGTGTCAAAGGGGAGTTTATGATGTTGGAATGGGTCCAGAGGAGGCCATGAAGATGCTCAGAGGGCTGCAGCAGCTCTGCAATGGGGACAGGCTGAGAGAGTTGGGGCTCTACAGTCTGGAGAAGAGAAGGCTTCAAGGAGACCTTGGAGTGGCCTTTCAGTATCTGAAGGGGGCTACAGGAAGGCAGGGGAGGGACTATTGACAAGGTCTTGCAATGACACAACAAGGGACAATGGATTTGAATTTGCAGAGGGGAGATTGAAACTGGATGTTAGGAGGAAGTTGTTTGCAGTGAGGGTGGTGAGACACTGGCACAGGTTGCCCAGGGAGGTTGTGGCTGCTCCCTCCCTGGAGGTGTTGAAGGCCAGGTTGGAGGAGGCCTTGTGTGACCTGTACGAGTCCCTGCCTATGGGTTTGGAACTAGATGATCCTTGAGGTCCCTTCCAACCTTACCATTCTATGATTCTGTGATACTGCAGACTCCTAAAATTACATCCCTTTTCCAGGTTTAGTTTATGCTAGTGAGCATGTCATGGTTAAAAGAGATCAAGAATAGAGAAAGGACTCTGGAAAGTACTGATGAAAATGCTATCATCAGCTCATTTGCAATGCCTTGGCCCAGGTCAAGGGCTTCATCCTGGTCTGTTTGTTCTTGATTTTTTTTTTTTCTTTCTCTTCAGTTACCTCTGCCCCTCCCTGTAATGCTCATTCCTTTGCTGTCTTGGGACTGCAAAGCTTCTCTTCAAACTGCAGCTGCAATAGCTGAGCTTTTATTTTTGGATATCATTACCTGAAACTCTGCTGGCATGGGGAAGCTCAGTCAGGCAGTTTAGAAGAGAGTATTTCTGGCTGAGATAAGAAGAGCAGTATTTAGCTTCCCTCAGCTGTGAATTCCCTTTGCCTGTCACAAGTTTAGGAGGGCAAAACTATTTTCCCTCTCTCTCTCTGATTATGCAGGAGCATCTTTGCTGCACCTGAGCATCAGTCAAAGGCCAATTGCCTCCATGCATCCTCATTTATAAGTGCCTATGCACCAGCATACAGATAAAGACAAGTGGCAGAAAAAAAGAGAACAGATGATATTTAAATGCTTCTTTCTGTGTGGCTGCTTGTTTTCAATGACTGGAAAAATAATGATTGGAAGAGGATAACTGCTGGAATGACAGTGGTAATGATAAATAATGCTCCCAGTGATCTTGCAGCAGTAAAATTCCTCTTGTGCCAATTACCAGGGGGGGAAAAAAAAAATGGAGACTGTTTGACAGCGTGATACAAGTTGAAAAAAATAAATGCCTGGTTAGATCCTGTTGACTCAAACTAAAACCTGAGGAAGGAGGAAAAAAGTGGGGTTTGACTGGCTGAACTTTGGAGGTCCCTTCCAGCCCCTGGCATTCTGTGATTCTGTATTCACCAGAAGTATGGAACTCTCTACTTAGATTTCTTCCTAAACATAGAATCACAGAATTAACCAGGTTGGAAGAGACCTCTGAGATCAAGTCCAACCACCACCCAACACCATCTAATCAAGTAAATCATAGCACCAAGTGCCACATCCATTCTCTTTTTGCACACTTCCAAGGGTGGTGACTTCACTACCTCCCTCCATTCCAGTGCCAATCACTCTTGCCGTGAAGAACTTCTTCCTCACATCCAGCCTAAATCCTCCTCTAAACACTACAGGTTTGACATCTTTCTAATAAGTGCTTTTTGTATTGCTCACTGTTTAGAACTTCTCCTCTCTGATTTGTGTGCGTGGACTCTGAGTGACAAAGTGGTAATGAAGAAAAAAAAGAAAAGAAAGAAAAGAAAGAGGAAAAAAAAAGAAATAAAAGAAAAAAGAAAGGAGAGAAAAGAAAGAAAAGAGAGATGAGAGAAAAGAAAGAATAGAGAGAAAGGAGAGAAAAGGGAGATAAGAAAAGAGAGAAAAGAAAGAAATAAGAGAAAAGAAAGGAAAGAAAAGGAAGAAAAGGAAGAAAATAAAGAAAGAATAGAATAAAAGAAAGAAAGGAAAAGAAAGAAAGAAAAGAAGGAAAAGAAAAAGAAAGAAAATAAAAAAGATAGAAAGGAAAAGGAAAAAAATAATAGAAAGAACAAGGAAAAAAGAAAAGAAAGAATAAGAAGAAAATAAAAAGAAGAAAAGAAAGAAAAGAAAGGAAAGAAAAGAAAGAAAAGAAAGAAAAGAAAAAGAAAAAAAAGAAAAGTAAATGAAAGAAAAGAAGGAAAAGAAAAAGAAAGAAAAGAAAAAAAGAAAGAATAGAAAGAAAAAGAAAAGAAAGAAAAGAGAAAACAAAATAATAGAAAGAAAGGAAAAACAAAGAAAAGAACAAAAGAAAGAAAAGAAAGAAGAAAAAGAAAAGAAAAAAGAAAGAATAGAAAGAAAGGAAAGAAAAGAAAGAAGGAAAAAGAAAGAACAGAAAAGAAGAATAGAAAAGAAAAAGAAAGAAAAGAAAAAGAAAGAAAAGAAGGAAAGGAAAAAGAAAGAAAAGAAGGAAAAGAAAAAGAAAGAAAAGAAAAAAGAAAGAATAGAAAGAAAAGAAAGAAAGCCAAGGAAAGAATAAAAACAAAGAAAAGAAAGAGAAGAAAAAGAAAGAAAAGAGAAAACAAAAGAATAGCAAGGAAAAAGAAAGAAAGGAAAGAAGAAAAAGAAAAGAAAAAAGAAAGAATAGAAGGACAGGAAAGAAAAGAAAGAAGGAAAAAGAAAGAAAAGAGAAAAGGAAGAATAGAAAAGAAAAAAAGAAAAGAAAGAAAATAGGAGAGAAAAATAAAAGAAAAGAGAAAGAAAAGGAGAAAAGAAAGAATAGAAAGAAAAGAAGAAAAAAAAAGTTCTGTAAAATTGTTCTTGCTTCATTTGGAGCTGTAAAGTAAATCAATAGAATTGTAAGATGCATTTGTGATTTTTGCTGTCTATTAGTTGATGTACAAATGTGCCTTCTAAATTTGCTTTAAAACAAAAAAGAACAGAGCTTTCACTTTTTAGTAAGTCAAATAATCTACCTGAAAAATGTTTCTAAGCTCAGAACTTTGATATTTTTTTCCCCATGACATTTGCAAAGAGCAAGTGGTAGACTTAGTAATAAGCTCCAATAATTCATCACAGTTGAAATTACCTGATTTAACAACTTGACACAAAGAAATGTACTTAAAAAAAAAACCCCAACAAACCCAAAACCTCAATGTGTTTATAACTTTCTTCTGAAGAACCTGATTTAAAAAAAAGAAAAGAATGAGCAAAATGTTTTTGGCAAATGGCAGGTATTACAATGTAGTACTTATACTGTGAAATTAAGTAAGTTCTTCTTATTCTACATAACTTTAGTTGGAGTTCACAGAATCACAGAATGTCAGGGGCTGGAAGGGACCTCCAAAGCTCATCCAGTCCAATCCCCCTACCAAATCAGGATCACCTAGAGCAGATCACACAGGAACACATCCAGGTGGGTCTTGAATATCTCCAGAGAAGGAGACTCCACAACCCCCCATGGCATCCTCTTCCAGGGTTCTGTCACCCTCACAGGCAAAAAATTCCTCCTCATCTTTAAATGAAACTTCCTATGCCTCACCTTCCACTCAGTGCTCCTTGTCCTACAAATGAACATCACCCAGCAGAGCCTGGCTCTATCCTCTTGGATGCTTAGTAAGATCATAGGTCCCTGCAGAGGGACCTGGGCAGGCTGGATGAGTGGGCAGAGGCCAATGGCATGAGACTGAACAAGGCTAAGCACAGGTTCTACACTTTGGCCACAACAACCCCAAGCAGTGCTACAGGCTGGGCACAGAGAGCCTGGAGAGCAGCCAGGCAGAGAGGGACCTGGGGGTACTGGGAGAGAGGAGCTGAAGATGAGGCAGCAGTGTGCCCAGGTGGGCAGCAGAGCCAATGGCATCCTGGCCTGGCTCAGGAGCAGTGTGGCCAACAGGAGCAGGGAGGTTCTTGCGCCCCTGTGCTCAGCACTGCTCAGGTCACAGCTTGAGTGCTGTGTCCAGTTCTGGGCCCCTCCATTTAAGAAAGGTGTCGAGTTACTGTAAGGTGTCCAGAGAAGTCTAGGGAGGGACCTGGAGCACAGCCCTGTGAGGAGAGGCTGAAGGAGCTGGGGGTGTGCAGCCTGCAGAAGAGGAGGTTCAGGGCAGAGCTCATTGCTCTCTGCAGCTACCTGAAGGGAGGTTGTAGCCAGGTGGGGTTGGGCTCTTCTGCCAGGCAACCAGTAACAGAACGAGTGGACACAGTCTCAAGCTGTGCCAGAGGAGGTCCAGGCTGGATGTTAGGAAGAAGTTCTTGCCAAAGAGAGTGATTGGCATTGGAATGGGATGCCCAGGGAGGTGGTGGAGTCACTGTCCTGGAAGTGTTGAAGCAAAGCCTGGCTGGGGCACTTAGTGCCATGGTCTGGTTGATTGGCTAGGGCTGGATGATAGGTTGGGCTGGCTGAGCTTGGAGGTCTCTTCCAACCTTCTTGATTCTGATTCTGTTTTTCCAGGCTGCTTTTCCACATTTCTCACCTCTCATATGTGTATATAACTATGAAAACTATGCCTTTAATTCTTTACAACCAAATTGCTTTACAAACTCAAATTTTATTTCATGTAGCTCTTCATGTGCAGCAAACATGGAGCGAGAAGCAACGTTTTGACTTTCATTTCCTATCTGTCAGGTGGCACTATAAAAGTATAGTCTGTTTGGCACTAACTGTCAGAGGCCTCCCTTGGGACACTGCATCAAATTGGGTCTAAGTGTATAATTGTGATTATTCTGCAAAAAGGTTAACTACCAAACTTCAATGGCACCTACACAACTCTGTGGTTATTTCTCTTTGCCCAGTTGCAAAAGCAATTGTTGCAGCCAGGGCATTTGGTGTCATCTTGAATTAGTCTCTGTTCCTTATCTAAACTAGTGAGGTGATAGCTTTGTGATACAAACTGTCCTCTACTTTGCCTTGGTAGCTCCAATTCATTAAAGCAATGTTATCACCACCATCCATCCAAGTCAATAAGCCTTTGGTACCAGTGTAACACAGCATCCTTCTGTTGCTCTCAGCAGCACTGCAATGATTACTTATGATTAATCAGGCTGCTCCACAGAAGGTATATTCATGCCAGTTACATGCTGCCCATTGCATCAAATGCCTAATTAACATTTTCTCTATAAATTTTAGCCTGATTGAAGTCAGCTTGCTGGCAGTCACATAGTCAGAGCCATGCCAAGACCTACATAAGTCCTGGGAGGTTGTGGAAACTTATTTGTCTCTGACTCAGTTGTGCTAAGCTGTTTTGCATGCCACGAATTGAAGGAGAAAAGGTAGGTGTGAAAAACTTCACATGGAGTACATAGAATTTATTTCTAGGTGTTGCAGTATAATCTCTGGATTTCTTGGAGTCTCTTGCTAGTTCTCTTGCATTTCCTTATAATTTAGGAGTTCCATGTCTGTTATTGTTAATATTATGACTTGGTTGATCTAAAAACTATCAGTGTTTTGAATTCATAGAATCATAGCATCATAGAATCATAGTATCATAGTACCATAGAATCATAGCATCATAGCATCATAGAATCATAGCATCATAACATCATAGAATCATAGAATCATAGAATCATAGCATCATAGAATCATAGCATCATAGCATCACAGAGTCATAGAATCATAGCATCATAGAATCATAACATCATAGAGTCATAGAATCATAAAATCATAGAATCATAACATCATAGCATCATAGAATCATAGCATTATAGCACCATAGAATCATAGAATCATAGCATCATAGAGTCATAGAATCATAGCATCATAGAATCATAGCATCATAGCATCACAGAGTCATAGAATCATAGCATCATAGAATCATAGCATCATAGCATCATAGCATCATAACATCATAGAATCATAGCATCATAGCATCATAAAATCATAGAATCATAGCACCACAGAATCATAGCATCATAGCATCATAACATCATAGCATCATAGCATCATAAAATCACAGCATCGTAGCATCAAAGAATCATAGTGTTATAGAATCATCATAGAATCATCATAGCATCATAACATTATAGAATCATAGCATCATAGAATCATAGAACCATAGAATGGTAAGGCTGGAAGGGACCTCAAAGCTCATCCAGTTCCAACCCCCTGCCATAGGCAGGGACACTTCCCACTAGAACAGGTCACCCAAAGCCTCATCTAACCTAGCTTTGAACAACCTCCCTGGGCAACCTGTGCCAGTGTCTCACCACCCTCACTGTCAAGAACTTCTTCCTAACATCTAGTTTAAATCTCCCCTCATCCATTCAATTACACTAACCACTGTGATCAGTGTAAGTGAACATAATGGTTGGCCTCACACCCATGAGAAGGTCAGGAGGGATCCTCTTCAAGCAAAACTGAACCTGTTGTAACCCACTCTAGAAACGGACAGCATTTGTGAACGTGGGCTAACCTAGCTCATACAGTGGAGATACTCTCTTCTGCAGCTCTTTAGGGAACAGGTCCTTTTAAGTGGAGGGACTACAATGTGACTTGCAGCCTGCTTGTTCACCATAGTCAGCTTTGAAGCTTTACCATGTATTTCTGAGTGCATGGAGATAGCCCCGTAGACAGGAGAGAACCTGGAAATGTAATGTTTCCTTTCGAATCATTTACTGTCGTATTACTTTCCTATGTAGGCTTTTAGAGAAATCATTTTGTTTATCCTTTTCCTATCTTTTTTTCCCATTTCCAAGCATATTGATGTGAGTACTTAAGAGCTCTTAAGAGGAACTGAGGCTGGTGGAGGTGCTTTTGGCTGCTTGGCTGCATCAAATATCAAGGTCATCTGAGAACATAAGGTAGTTGATCTTACCAGTCCAATGTGAGGCTGGTGGAGGTGCTTTTGGCTGCTTGGCTGCATCAAATATCAAGGTCATCTGAGAACATAAGGTAGTTGATCTTACCAGTCCAATGTGAGGCTGGTGGAGGTGCTTTTGGCTGCTTGGCTGCATCAAATATCAAGGTCATCTGAGAACATAAGGTAGTTGATCTTACCAGTCCAATGTGAGGCTGGTGGAGGTGCTTTTGGGTGCTTGGCTACATCCAATTTTGAAATCATCTGAGAACTTTAGGTAGTGGGTCTTAGCAGTCCAATGTGAGGCTGATGGAGGTGCTTTTGGGTGCTTGGCTGCATCCAATATTGAAGTCACCTGAGAACATAAGGTAGTTGATCTTACCACTCCAATCTCTGTGCTCATAAGGCAATAATGATCTCATGAAATATGCTTGAGAAACCAGCATCAGTGCACACCTCATCCAAGCCAAAAAAAGTCTTTTGAGTTTAAACATTTCATTAAGGCTCCTGTGAGTGATAAGTTGAGACAAATACTTTTTTTCCTGTATTTTATTAAGGACAAAAAGTGTTTCTTGTTTTAGGCTTCAGTATTATACTTTTAATTATAGATCATAGCACTGTCTGGAGGTAGTCTTCAGCTTGGTAAGGCAAGAAGAGCTCCGAGTGAAATAATTTGCCTTTGTTAAGTGAGCATATCCCATTGATTACCCACCAACAGTTATGTTATACAAGCAGGGACAATTAAACCAGGTAGATTTCAACTCCTTCATTATACTGAACTATATTATGTGGTTTGTGGAAAGAACATGACACATTTAGTGCAGTAATAGTAATTTTCCAACACACAAGTCATTGAAATGGAGACAGATCTAACAGCAGTCAGCAAAAGTGGCTTCCCTAAAACTCCTGCTCCATTCCAGTTTCCCTGCCTGAAGCTGATGAGGGATGACACTTCAGTACCCTTTTTTTATGGCCTTTGGCAGAAGCAAGGTGGCATCTCATTAAGATAAGTAGGATGTGTGGCAGTGAGCAGATTGCAGTCATTTCTGGGAAGTTGCAGGCATGGAGAGGATGTCCTAAAGCTTCTTGCCATTGAGAAGCTGATGGGAGTGGAAAATGTTGAGTTTTTTTATACCTTTCACCTCCACCCTGGTGGAAAAGCAGCCCTGTCTTCATGATATGCAAACACTACAGGCAAAATTTCTAACCTTTTGAATACTATTTTATGACAGGAAAAAGCAAAGATTAAGCATGAAACCAGGCGAAGTAATTAAGAATCTGAAAACAAAATCTTTGTCAGTGATATGAACAGAGGAATCAGTGCACCCTCAGCAAGTTTGCAGATGGCACCAAACTGTGTGGCACAGACAACTTGCTAGAGGGCAGGGATCCCTCCCTGGAGGTGTTCAAGGCCAGGGTTGAGGAGGCCTTGAGTGACCTGTTCTAGTGGGAAGTGTCCCTGCCTATGGTAGGGGGTT
>VWZE01015263.1:87404-101688 GCA_013396675.1 Eubucco bourcierii | reverse complement strand
AGGACCAGGCTGGATCAGATCTTTAGTGACCTCTTCTAGTGGGAGGTGTTGAACTGGCTGAACTTTGAGGTCCCTTCCAACCTAAACCATTCTATGATTCTATAAACACATTCAAGAATGAGATGGAATCTAAACTTTCCTTTTGTTTTCTAAACAGTGCATTCCCTCTTGTGCTATCCAGTGATAGGATGAGGGAATAATTTTAAACTGAGAGAGAGTAGGTTCAGACTGGATCTTAAGAAGCTTTCAGCACAAGGTTGGTGGGACTCTGAAATAGGCTGCCCAGGGAAGCTGTGGATGCCTCTTCCCTGGAGGTGTTTAAAGCCAGATTGGATGAGACCTTGACCAACCAAGCCTATTTGAGAGGCATCCCTACCCACCATGGGGAGGTTGGGGTAGATGATCTCTAAGGTCCCTTCCAACCTGAACCATTCCATGCTTCTATGATGTGTTGAACACTGATCACAGCATTAACCAGGTTGTCAAAGACCTCTAGGATTGAGTCCAACCTATCACCTAACCCTTCTAACTAACTAACCCATGGCACTAAGTGCCTCATCCAGCCTCCTCTTAAACATCTCCAGGGATGGCAACTCCACCACCTCCCTGAGCAGCCCATTCCAATGGGCACTCACTCTTTACTTCTATTTAGATCTGTTCATCTTTTAAATAGTCTGGGATACTGGAATGCTCTTGCTGTAGTTTAGGGAATGAACTGGCAGGCAAAAATTTTGTTGGGTTGGCACTACAAATACACACTGAAGGAACCACACAATCACATGGGTACAAATTAGCTCTCTTCATTATTATTTTTTTTTTTTGGCAATGCAATTGATGATGAGAAACGAAGCAAGCTTCTTCCTCAAAGTCACAGCTATAGATCAGTGAGAAGCTTGAAGGACTACTTGAATCCTGAGAGGTGGCATTTTTTGATCTACATCACCGAGCCTTGTGCCAAGAAGGGAAAATCAACAAGATCTTCCCCTGATTTATGTCGGGCAGACATCTGTGACTTGCCTTTCGAAGGTGATCTCACAAAGGCATAATTAAAACTTGATGGTGTTATTAAATAATCATGATGAATTGTGGCCCTGCTTTGTAGCCATGTGTGGTTGTAAATGTGCTTAGTGCCTGCTTGGGAAAATGAAGGTTAGAGAGCCCTGGGCTTAAAGGTAGGAATTTTGCAGGTAGGTCTCCAGATTAATCATAGAATCATAGAATGGTAAGGTTGGAAGTGACCTCAAGGATCATCCAGTTCCAACCCCCTGCCATAGGCAGGGACACCTCCCACTAGCACAGGTCACTCAAGGCCTCCTCCAACCTGGCCTTGAACACCTCCAGGGAGGGAGCAGCCACAACCTCCCTGGGCAACCTGTGCCAGTGTCTCACCACCCTCACTGCAAACAACTTCCTCCTAACATCCAGTCTAAATCTCCCCTCTGCCAGTTCAAACCCATTGCCCCTTGTCCTATCATTACAAGACCTTGTCAATAGTCCCTCCCCAGCCTTCCTGTAGCCCCCTTCAGATCCTGGAAGGCTACTCTAAGGTCTCCTGGAAACCTTCTCTTCTGCAGGCTGCAGAGCTCCAACTCTCTCATCCTGTCCTAGTGCTGGACTTCTGTTTCAGTTTAGATCTGGTAAAATTGCAACTTGCTGAAAAAACAACCAACCAAACCAAACCAAACCAAACCCAAATCCTAGAAGTTTCTAATTAGTAAAACTGGACAGCCTTTATATTTGCCACCAATTTGTGGTGTTGGAGATGCTGCCTTGAGGCTGGAGAGTGGGGTAAGACAGCAGGTTGTGCCTCAGGCTTAGTCTGGTCTTGAAACCACTGGGATACAGAATTGCTTTTCCCTTCATCTTCCTTGTCAAAAGGAGGAGAGAGCTCCATCTTTCATTAGCTGTTTAAACACTCTGAGGAGAGCACACACATGACCTGAGCAGCATGCAGCCTCGAGGTGTGCCACAATGGAGACACCACTGAGGTGCTTAGTTTCTGAGTGTTCCATCAAATGGTGTTGTTTTGGATAGGATTTATGAGACATGGAAAGCTCTCTCTGAAGTCAAGTATGATGTGAAGCAGCTGTTTATCATTTGGTTTTGAGTTTTTCCTAGGACTTGTCTTGTGTTCTAAAACATTGATCCTGCTTTCCAAATAGGCCTGACTTTCTCCATCTGTATCAATATTAGTGATTTCTACTCTCTTATTTTCAGACTGACAAGGCATAAAACACAGTTATGTTGCCTACTTACAAAAGCTGGTAGGAAGATGAGCTGACACCTCTGATTCTGCATGCAGAACATGAGCTTAGGCATTGTGAAGGACCTCTGGAGATCTTCCAGTTCAAGCCCCCTGCCAGAACAGGAACAGAGAATCCAACACAAGTCACACAGGAACACATCCAGACAGGGCTGGAAAGGCTCCAGAGAAGGAGACTCCACAACCTCTCTGGTGCCAGTACTCTGGGACCTTTACAGTCAAGAAGTTCTTCCTCATGCTGAGGTGGAACCTTCTGTGCTGCAGTTTCCATCCCTTGCCCCTTGTCCTATGCCAGGGCACAAGTGAGCAGAGGCTGTCCCTGTCCCTTCTTTCCCCCCAGACCTCAGATATTGAGAGACATTGCTCAGATCCCCTCTCAGCCTTCTCTGCAGACTAAGCAGCCCCAGGTCTCTCAGCCTTTCCTCATCAGGCAGTGCTCATCAGCATCCTTGCAACCCTCCCTTACACTTTCTCCAGCAGATTTCTGTCCCTCTTGAATTGGGGAACCCAGAACTGGATACAGTATTCCAAGTGGGGCCTCACTAGGGCAGAGTAAAGGAGGAGGAGGATACCAGGATCCCATTTGCCTTCTTGGCCACATTGCTGTCCCATGAACAGCCCTTAGATATTTCTAGCTATTGATCAGATCCCCTCTCAGTCTTCTCTTCTCCAGGCTATCCAACCCCAGGGCTCTCAGCCTTTCCTCATCATGCAGTGCTCCATTCCCTTAAGGCAGCAGGTAGAATTTGGGGCTGATTATCTTAAGAAACCAGAGTTAGAAATGAAGAGCAAGTTCCCAAGCATCCCTACCCTTACCATTAATTCTGATGTATTGATTTTTATGAGCAGGAGCAGTGCTAAGCTCAGGCCCTGAGGAGGATGGGGAAGGCCAGTGTGAGTCTGGGGTTATTGCCTCGTTTCATGCTGTGATTTATGCAGCGGAGGTACCGACTGCATTCCTCTGCCTGCTGTTATTATATCGCTTCTCATCGCTCCAGCATGCCATGATTTAAAGACAAGTGCCCTCTGAGAACCTATTGGGTTGTGTCTCTGAGGTTATTACAGCCTGGAGGCCTGATTATGGGAAGTGCTGAGCCCTTGCAGCTCCAGTGGAATGAATGGGAGCTGAAGGTGCTCGGAGAAGGATGCCTGAGGCATCTTATTCCTTTAAAGGGATTGCTGCTGGGTCTGGCACTGTTCAATATCTTCATCAATGACATTGATCAGGGGACACAGTCTGCTCAGCAAGTTTGCTGATGATACCAAACTGGGAGGTTTGGATGGTATAGCTGCAGGCTGTGTGGCCATCCAGCAAGACCTGGACAGATTGGAGAACTGGGCACAGAGGAGCCAAATGAGGTTCATCAAGGACAGGGCAGAGTCCTGCATCTGGGGAGCAATAATAAACTGCACCAGCGTCAGGAATAGTGTGGCCAGCAGGAGCAGGGAGGTTGCATCAGGAATAGTGTGGCCAGCAGGAGCAGGGAGGTTGCATCAGCAATAGTGTGGCCAGCAGGAGCAGGGAGGTTGCATCAGGAATAGTGTGGCCAGCAGGAGCAGGGAGGTTGCATCAGCAGTAGTGTGGCCAGCAGGAGCAGGGAGGTTGCATCAGCAATAGTGTGGCCAGCAGGAGCAGGGAGGNTCTCCAGCTACCTGAAGGGTGCTTGTAGCCAGGAGGAGGTTGCTTTCTTCTCTCAGGCAAGCAGCAGCAGAACAAGAGGACACAGTGTCAAGCTGTGCCAGGGGAAGTTTAGGCTGGAGGTGGGGACAAAGTTGTTGCCTGAGAGAGTCATTGGCTGCTGGAATGGGCTGCCCAGGGAGGTGGTGGAGTCAGCGTCCCTGGAGGTGTTCAAGGTGGGTTTGGACGTGGCACTTGGTGCCATGGTCTGGTCTTGAGGGCTGTGGGAATGGGTTGGACTTGATGAGCTTTGAGGTCTCTTCCAACCTTGGTGATACTGTGACACTGATAGGCTGGGAGGTGATCTGCTGGAAAGCAGCCCTGTGGAGAAGGATCTGGGAGCACTGGTGGGGAACATCCATGGCACAGCAATGTGCCCTGGTGGCCAAGAAGACAGGTGGTATCCTGGGGTGTATTAACAGTAATGTGTCCAGCAGATCAAGGGAGAACCTCTACCTCTACTCTGCCCTGGTGAGACCTCATCTTGAGTACTGCCTTCAGTTTTGGGCTCCCCAGTTTCAGAGGGACAGGGATCTGTTGGAGAGAGTCCAAAGGAGGGCTACGAGGATGATGAGGGGACTGGAGCACTGCCTGATGAGGAGAGGCTGAGGGACCTGGGGCTGCTTTGTCTGGAGAAGAGAAGACTCAGAGGGGATTTAATCAATGTTTATCAAAATCTGAGGGCTGGGGGTTGGGGGGGCATGGGTGAACAGACAGACAGGCTCTGCTCACTGCTGCCTGGGATAGGACAAGGAGCAATGGATGGAAGCTGCAGCACAGGAGGTTCCAGCTCAACACAAGGGGCAACTTCCCAGAGCACTGGCACCGGCTGCCCAGAGAGGTTATGGAGTCTCCTTCTGTGGAACCTTTCCAGCCCTGTCTGGATGTGTTCCTGTGTGCTCTGAGCTAGGTTGTCTGGTCCTGCTCTGGCAGAGAGGTTGGACTGGATGATCTCTTTGAGTCCCTTCCACCCTCTGACACCCTGTGAGCCTGTGAGTTGTACCTCATAAATACAATTCTCTGCTTTGACTAATTCCCCCTTGACTGCACATCCTTTGAAGTAAATGGAGTTTAGCTGATTAGAATGAAACCTGTGTTCCAAAATTAACTCTCATTCTCATTATGTAGCTGAAGAATTGCTGAAAGCTTAGTAAACCTGAGGTTAAAATTAAGCTTCAGATTTGCAATTAAGCTCCAGAGTTTTGCTTTTCAATTGGGCTGTCACATGTTGGGAAAGTCCAGAAACCTTTTTCCTTGAGGATTCAAGTGATTCAAAGCATATCTCATGTCCCTTGTGGTACAGCAGAGGTGACTATAAGCACAGTAAAGGGATGGCTTTGCATCTAAAAGAGGTAGCAGGTCCAAGAGCTTCCAGCTGGTGGAGGGAGTCAGCCTGCCACAGCCATTCATATCCTCCTCCAAAGAGTCTTAGTTCTAATTTCTCCAATTCCACTGAGAGACAGCAGATGTCAGGCAGTCAGCCAGCCTCAGGAAAAGAGTGATTTATCCTACTGCTTGATAATTCTGCTGCTTTTGCACAGGAGGAAGCTTGCCTAAGGTAGTGGCTGTTTGATCTTGAAGTATGGGAAGGCATTGCTGTATGGACAGGAAAGCCACAGCTGGACAAGTCCAGAGGAGCACTCATGCAGAGGTGAAAGCTGAACCCAAGAGATTTGAGGACTGGATATACAAAGAAAGGCTCAGTCCACTTTATTAGTCTCTTAAGAACATAAATATGGAACCTACTGAGGGGATCCTGCAGGTCCATGGCAGGGACTTGGGATCCTGTTCAGTCTTTGTCTAAAGCCCCTTCTGTTCACAGGTTGTGCAGGTGCACCTAGAGCTCAGCATTGCTTCAGCCCTTGTTTGTTGGAAACAAAATCCATTCTTTGCTGAAGGAGATTCACAGCAGTGCTGCCAAACAGTGCTTTCTGCTTTAGGGGTCATTGTTAGAGTATTCTTTTTATTTTTTTTTTAATTCCTTAAAGCCATTAAGAAGTGGAAGTTTAGTTGTTGAACTTCTGAGATGGAAGGAAAAAAAAAGAAGGGGTAGGTGACAGAAGATCCATTTCTTTTGTTTCCAGTTATTATCAAAGAAGAAGTTGAATGAGTTGCTTTCCTACCTCTATGTCTAGATTTCTCTGGTTACCTCTGTGGTGTGTATCCATGTACAGCCTGGTAGCTCACCTGCTGTGTCAGCAGAGCTCCACATTTCACTGTGTGCATCGATCCAGTGCTGGTTTGTGACCCATGGGGATTGGGGGTTTGGATCTCAGCAGGCAGTGTGGTACATGCTGATAGCTGTTGCTTTGATGAGAAGGCTTCAGCTTTTTCCCTGTGTCTACCTGTCCTGTCCTGAACAACAAAACTTGGCCCAAACAAAGCATACATTGAGAGAAGATTCAGGCAAAGAGGTAACTGCTCCCACTTGTTCTTGCTGCTGCTCTCCTGCCAAGCACTTTAGGCAGTGTTTCATTGTCTTTGAGACTGTAGAGCAAGACTGTTTTTTCAGGATAATATTTTGAGATCTTTTTCTACTACAACTGGGATTCCTCCCAGGTACAACCTTTTCTGAACTTTGTGGCTGATGGTATTTGGTGCTTATTTTCTGAAGCTCCTGCCTGTGGAGATTTTATTTCACCCTCCCTGTCTTTCTGTTTTGTTTCTCTTAGCGAGCGAGACCTGCAACGATTTCCACCCCATGTTCTTCACCCATGACAGATCCTTTGAGGAGTTCTTCTGTATCTGCATTCAGCTCTTGAACAAGACTTGGAAGGAAATGAGGGCAACTTCAGAGGACTTTAACAAGGCAAGAAAAAAAAGAATGGGGTGAGAATTAACTGGGCAGGGTGGTGAAACAAGGCTGTGCCTACTTGGGTAAGGGCACAGAGACTTACTGCTCCTGCTTCTGCTGAGTGCTGTGGAGTTTTCATCTGTTTGGATCCTTTGCACATCAAGCCTTTACAAAGGGGAGGTGTGGGATGGGATGTGTAAGGGAGGTTCACAGACCTTTTTCCATCATGTTCCACTGCAGACTGTGAAACTAAAAGCCTTGCTTGAGGGGAAATGCTGACTTTATGTTACCAATATTACGCTGAACTGCTGCAGCCTCTGAGGTTGTAAATAATGCAAAGTGAGTACTGCAGTGGTAATTCTGTGCATCCCTTTCATTTCATGTGAGCCCTAAAATGATAAAATATTCAAGAGTGGGCACAATCCTGACTAAGGGCTGTGCAATTTATCCTGCTAAAAAAAAAAAAAAAAAACCAAAAACCAAAACCCAAAAAACCAGCAAACAAAACAACCCACTCAGTATTTGTACCCTTTTAGTTGTAACAGGGTTGTAGAAGTTTCAATCTCCTGATGATCAGCAAAGCTATGGAGAATGGAGGTGTCTTAGTGGTCCCCAAACACCCTGTTTTAACTCTCTTACTTACCAGGAAGCTTCAATGTATCTTTGGTATTTTGTAAGAATGACAGACACTTACTTTTGTGGCTGACTAGCATCCTTATCTTTGTTGGAGTCTTTTGGCTGGATCCTGAGGGCCTCTCCCTGATACTAGAGGTTGGTTATAGAGCTCTCAGTTGAGAATGGAAAAAGTGAGACTGTTCCACCGTGTCAGCATGTGCCATACAGGTGCTCTGGAGTCACCAGGCTCAAATGTTGTGTGAGAGTTAGTAAGGGTGTTCATGCCAAAGTTCTAATTGGAACCATCTATTTCTGAAGTAATCTCAATGCCTATTTTCTACTGCAGAGCTAAGGTGGATCCTTAGGTGCTGAATAACTCACCTTTGCTGAGTTCTTTCAGTTTAAGATAGTTTATAGCAGTACCAACACAGCAAAGAGAAGGCAAGTCCAAACTGCATGATGTTGTAGCTAGGTGACCTAGAGGCTTGGTCTTGCATTTCTGACTCACTTGGCCCAGGAGCAGCAGAAAAATAATTCATTGAGCTGTATAGAAGCCTAAAATCAAAGGCTTGGAAAAGGCAACCTTTTGGAGACTACTTTATGGTGTGTAGTTGTTTTAAACAGATGTGTTACTTCCTGCCTATTACTTACAGGCTTTCTGTCTCAGTAGAGGCAAAACTTGTGTCCATCATTCCCCACAAGCTGGCCTGAAGCATTATTAATAATTGCAGGAGATTGAAGAAAAGAACAGTGCTGTTTCTGGCAACAGAAAGAGAAAGCATTTACTTTTCAGTGTTAGGCATTGCTGTGGAACTTCATGGAAGCTCAGGTAGGTTCTTCTCAGACCTGGTCAGTTTGCTATTTGTGCCTTTTGCTACTGAAAATCTTTCAATCTCAGCCAGAAGCTCCTCCAGGCTCAGCAAAGCAGGCAGTAGGTCCCACTGCAAGTGTCACTAATGACACAGCTGCTCCTTAACTCCATGGGGCAAAACCCAAACGTTTGCCACTGTGCTGCCAGGATGTGCATCTGGTGGTGGCACTGTGATGCATGAGAGGTCAACTCAGGATCTCTGCCTCTGGGTTTTGTGAGGGTTTTTGTGGAGGGAATGCTAAGCTCTTGTGCCTCTCATTTCTAACAGCTCAGTAATTGCATTCTGCTTACCTAAATCCTTTCTTCTAGTCATAAGGAGATTTTTGTGCTCTTAGCCATTTCAGATGATGTGTGGTGGTGATGTTCATTATTCAACTAATCAATGTCTGAAGGGATCTGTGAGTGAAACAAACTGACTTGTGGGGTGGGTTTGTGAAGCACTTCTGGATTTGTGGGGGCTGAAATGGTACATGGTGGTACTCAAGGTTTATCCATCTGCTTGGTGGGGGCCATCTGCCAGTGCTGGTGGCTTTACCAAACTCAAGGGCACCATTTTTTACTCTTTACTTGGTAAGAGATTTTGGTGCTTATACCATGTTGGTGTTCTTTCTGCATCTTTGCTGCCTGTGAAGGGAAGGGTACCTGTTTCTGTGCTGTTACTTTTGAAAGCTTGGCAGGCAAAAGCCATGTGAACCCATAGCATGTCCAGCCTCTGCTTTCAGGAGTGAGTGGCAAGGGAGCAGGTCTCAGAAGAATGCATTAGCCTAGGTACTGTGGACAAATCCTCTTCTATCCTCTCTTTACATGACTATTTTTCAGTTTCAATAACTTGATTGCAATGGTAATGTATGAAACACCATTTGCTGTGCTTTGCTACCCACCTACCTGATGGGGTCCTTAAGAAGACTGTGTCCAGAAGATCAAGGAAGGCCAATGGGAACCTGGGCTGCATTAAGAGGAGTGTGGCCAGCAGGTTGAGGGAGGTTCTCCTTCCCCTCTACTCTGCACTGGGGAGGCCCCACCTGGAATATTGTATCCAGTTCTGGGTTCCCCAATTCAAGAGGGACAGAGATCTGCTGGAGAGAGTCCTAGGGAGGGCTACAGGGATGCTGAAGGGACTGCAGCACTGCCTGATGAGGAAAGGCTGAGAGCCCTGGGGCTGCTTAGTCTGCAGAGGAGAAGGCTGAGAGGGGATCTGAGCAACGTCTCTAAATACCTGAGGGCTGGAGGTCAGGAAGGAAGGGACAGGGACAGGCTCTGCTCATTTTGTGCCCTGGCATAGGACAAGGGGCAAGGGATGGAAACTGCAGCACAGGAAGTTCCACCTCAGCATGAGGAAGAACTTCTTGACTGTAAAGGTCCCAGAGTACTGGCACCAGAGAGGTTGTGGAGTCTCCTTCTCTGGAGCCTTTCCAGCCCTGTCTGGATGTGTTCCTGTGTGACTTGTGTTGGATTCTCTGTTCCTGCTCTGGCAGGGGGCTTGAACTGGAATCTCTCCAGAACTTCCAACCCCTAACCTCCTGTGATCCTATGATATTGGATGGTAAGTCTTGAGACCTGGAAATTCTGCTGCAAACCTCTCCCAGTTGCTTTAATCCAAAGTGACCAAAAAGAGCTATGGGTTTCATTTGAAGCTTTTGGTTAATCACAGTGGCTTGTACCTTGAGGAGGTCTGTGTGCACATCAGGAGATTTATTTCCTTCCCTCTTGTGTCAGGTGCTGTGACAGCTGCTGAGAGAAGTGAGGTGGTTGAACACTTCCCCTCAGGTTTCAGTGCTGGATCTCAAGGGTTGGTTTTTTTTTTTTTTGAGCATCAGATTGAGACTTCCTTTTGCTGACAGAATGGCAGACTGCACCCTCGTGGTTCTTCAATCCCTGTTGTGGGTAGGTGTGTTGATTTTTTTTTAATTTTTTTTTTTTTTTGGAAGCTTAAGAAGATCATTAAAACAGCACTTTGCTGAGAGCTGGCAGAACTTGGTGGGGGCTTAGTGAAACCTTTATGATCCCATGCGTTGTCTCCTTGATTCTCAGTCATTCCAACAGACACCTTTTGTTAATCCTTGCATCAGGGAGAAAAAAAATAACAAACCACAACTCCTTTAGATCTCTGTGGTGATGGCATGAGACTGTCAGACCTAACCCCCTCTTTTTTCTTTTTTACAGTGTCTCAATATAGTGGTAGATGTTTGAAAAGAGTAATTGAGTCAGGCAGCTAAGCTCATCTTGTGCCTTTGTAGCATTTTAAGGCATACATAATTCATCTCTGGTGAGCTTTCTGGAGAAATTGAGACCCAGTTGGAGAGGGAGACATGCAAGTGGCAACAATTGCATTGGAAAGCTTTTTTGTTTGCCTTTGAGCCTACAGATGATCAAAGCATACTCCCCAAACTCTGTCCTCCACAGTCATTTCTGAGCAGGCAGCATGGTTTACGGCTTGGAAAAGCTAATCTTGTCTCTAGGCTTTACATGGCCTGTTGCAGCAAAAGCCAAGCATTGTGCATTGATTTTTTGGGGTCAGTGATGGCTGGAACAAAGCTGGGCTCATTGATCTCCCACTCTGCTGTCTAGAAACCTTCATCATCAGCCTGTCCATGGAGGAAGGTGTTCGGCAGTCCCTTTCCCTTCATGGAGGGACATCTCTGGGTGATCAGGCCCTGCTACCACACAGGCTAGGGGAGACTTTATTGCTCTCCACAACTACTTGAGAGGAGGTTGTGGCCAGGTGGGGGTTGGTCTCTTCTCCCAGGCAACCAGTGACAGAATGAGAGGACACAGCCTCAAACTGTGCCAGGGCACAGGTTGAATCATAGAATTAGGTTAGAATCATAGAATCATGGAATGGTAAGGTTGGAAGGGACCTCAAGGGTCATCTAGTGCCAACCCCCTCCCATAGGTAGGGACACCTCCCACTAGTACAGGTTACTCAAGGCCTCCTCCAACCTGGAAGAAGTTCTTGACAGCAAGAGTGATTGGAATTGGAATGGGCTGCCCAGGGAGGTGGTGGAGTGCCCATCCCTGGAAGTGTTTGAAAAAAAAGACTGGATGTGGCACTTGGTGCCATTTGGTTTGGTTGATTAGATGGTGTTGGGTGATAGTGCCAGGAGGCTGGAGCCAGGCTCTGCTGGGTGATACCCAATGACAAGACAAGGGGCACTGGGTGGAAGCTGAAGCATAGGAAGTTCCATGTAAACATGAGGAGGACTTTTTTAACTTGTGAGAGTGACAGAGCACTGGAACAGGCTGCCTAGGGAGGTTGTGGAGTTTCTCTCTCTGGAGATATTCAAGACCTGTCTGGGTGTGTTCCTGTGTGATCTGCTCTGGGTGATGCTGCTCTGGCAGGGGGATTGGACTGGATGAGCTTTGGAGGTCCCTTCCAGCCCCTGACATTCTGTGATTTTGTGATTGCCCCATCACAAGTCCAAGCTGCAGCAGCTTCAGCCCCTGAGGTGGTCTTTGTGTTTCTGCCCCTCTTTCCCACCCCCCTCAGGGGGGCTGCTTGGAAGAGGATAGAAAATGATAGCTCCAGGCATGTGAAAGAGGCACTCCCTCAAACAGGAAAAAAAAAAAAGGAATTCAAACAAACTCAACAGTAAAACCATTCTGTAAACCTGTCCATCTCCTGCTCTTCCTTTCAGTGGCAAGGATGGAAAGGGATAATAAACAGATCTTCACAGATGCTCTCCAAAGCATTTATTGTTTCCTTATGGGTGTTTTGAAACGGGTCTGGAGCAGGTGAATTTAACTTCTTTCTAGAGAGGCTTTGGAAGGTGGTTTTGTTTGCATTTTACCTGTGGGAAACACCAGGCTAGTGGAATGATTGCACCTCTCTGTTAGCTTTTATTGCACCTTCCCTTGGCAATGCTTTGTTTATACCAGTCAGGGAATACTGCAAATGAATTATCCTCACATAGAGTGAATTCAGTACTCCCCAGGCTTAGGCAGATTAGCACAAATTAAATTCCACATTTTCACACCTGAGACCATTAGCATTTTACTAACTTCTACTTGAAAAAAACAAAACAAACCAAACCAAAAACACCAAACCCAAACAAATAATTGCTATAAATATACTGTGCCATTCATTGGGTAATGCAGGAGTTTATTTTAAGAAATGTATAGCAGTTAGCATCTTGCAAGTCTGATTCATAGTTTCCACACAACAGGTGACTTCATTGGAAAAGGCACCCTCCCAAGGCAGTGGGGATCTCCTAGAAGGGCATCATTTGGGTGCAAGAAGGTTGGCAGGTCCCTTCAAGCCCTGACAGTGCTATGATTCCATTAAAAAGCACTTCCTTAAGAGAGGCCTGGTTTAAGCAGTGCAATTTAATGTCACAGAATCACAGAATTAATCAGGTTGGAAAAGAACTCCGAGATCGAGTCCAACCTATCACCTTCTCCTTAACTAACCCATGGTACTAAGTGCCTCATGCAGCCTCCTTTTAAACACCTCCAGGGGTGGGGACTCCACCACCTCCCTGGGCAGCCCATTCCAGTGCCAATCACTGCTGCTGCTAAGACCTTTTACCTAACATCCAGCCTGAACCTGCCCTGGCACAGCTTGAGGCTGTTCTGTCCCTGGGTGCCTGGCAGAAGAGCCCAACCCCAGCTGGCTACAACCTCCCTTCAGGTAGCTGCAGAGAGCAATGAGCTCTGCCCTGAGCCTCCTCTTCTGCAGGCTGCACACCCCCAGCTCCCTCAGCCTCTCCTCACAGGGCTGTGCTCCAGGCCCCTCCCCAGCCTTGCTGCCCTTCTCTGGACATGTTCAAGCACCAGAGACGGTGCCTGTAGGCAGAGCCTGTTTCAGACCTTTCCCTAGCATTTGGCTGCTGTGCTCTCTGTGCTTTTTGCTGCAGGTTTATTCCTTCATGGGTTGCTCATTTAGGAATGGCTCTGTTCAGGCTTCTCTGTCTCTCTGCATTTCTCTGCATCTGTCAGATCTCCCAACATGTCCCACCACATTTGTCAAAGACAAATTTTGTTGCTCATCTGCTGCTTCTGGCAACAAGAACCTGAGAAAGGGATGGTTTAAGGTGCTTGAAGATGTGGTCTGCCACTCACTGAGGCATCAGGCTGTAAAAGTCAAATCTAAATTTAAATACTCCTACCCCAAAAGATGACCTCTGTCAAGCTCAAAGAAACTGATCAAGAGCATTGCATTTTTAAAACTGGTTCATAGAATCATGAATAGTAAGGTTGGAAGGAACCTCAAGGATCATCCAGTTCCAACCCCCTGCCATAGGCAGGGACACCTCCCACTAGCACAGCTCACTCAAGGCCTCCTCCAACCTGGCCTTCAACACCTCCAGGGAGGGAGCAGCCACAACCTCCCTGGGCAACCTGTGCCAGTGTCTCACCACCCTCACTGCAAACAACTTCCTCCTAACATCCAGTCTAAATCTTCCCTCTGCCAGTTCAAACCCATTGCCCCTTGTCCTGGCATTGCAAGTCCTTGTCAATAGTCCCTCCCCAGCCTTCCTGTAGCCCCCTTCAGATCCTGGAAGGCTACTCTAAGGTCTCCTGGAAGCCTTCTCTTCTGCAGGCTGCAGAGCCCCAACTCTCTCAGCCTGTCCTCACAGCAGAGCTGCTGCAGCCCTCTCAGCATCTTCGTGGTCCTTCTGAAATTTGTTTTCAGTTGGCATTGTCAAGAATGCAAACACATTAAAAAAAAAATTAATTTGTGAAATATAACTACTTAGACTGGATAATAACACAATAAAGGGCAACACTTGGCCTTTCTCTGCCCTTTGGAGCTTATGAATTATTTTTCTAGGCCAATGATTTTTATTTTTTAAAAAAATATTATTATTATTCATTAAAAAATATATCTTTGCTATTTTCTGTCTTTACCAGAAGGCTTCAAAAGTCTTTAGTAGAAGCATCACATCTAGTTATTAGCTGAGCTGAGCCATCCTGCTCCACTGATCCTGACTTCATGGAGAGCATAAGGTTCAAATGAAGAATGTTTCAAAGCTGGGATTCTAACCATTTGGATACCAGGATGGGCAAACCAGCTGTGATTTTAAAAAGGTTTAAACAGGAGGGAAGGGAGGGGGGGGGAGAAAA
>VWZE01015263.1:75004-87359 GCA_013396675.1 Eubucco bourcierii | reverse complement strand
AGAAAAAAGAAGTAAGAAAAAAGAGAATAAAATAAAATGAGAAAAAAGAAGAGGAAAAATGAAAGAAAAAGGAGAATAAAAGGGAGAAAACACAAAGAAAAAAGAAATTAAAAGAAAAAGAGGGGGGAAAGGAGGAGAAAATAAAGAAAAAAGGAGAAAACAAAAAAAGAAATTAAAAGAAAAAAGGGGGAGGAAAGGAGGAGAAAATTTTTAAAAAGGAGAAAAATGAATTGAAAGAAAAAAGGGGGGAAGGAGAAAATAAAGAAAAAAGGAGAAAACAAAAAATAATTAAAAGAAAAAAGGGGGGAAAGAAGGAGAAAATAAAGAAAAAAGGAGAAAACAAAAAAGATATTAAAAGAAAAAAGGGGGGGAAGGAGGAGAAAATAAAGAAAAAAGGAGAAAACAAAAAAAAAAGAAATTAAAAGAAAAAAAGGGGGGGAAGGAGGAGAAAATAAAGAAAAAAGAAACAAAAAAAAAATTAAAAGAAAAAAGGGGGGAAAGGAGGAGAAAATAAAGAAAAAAGGAGAAAACAAAAAAAAAAGGAAATTAAAAGGAAAAAGAGGGGAAAGGAGGAGAAAATAAAGAAAAAGAGAAAACAAATAAATTAAAAGGAAAAAAGGGGGGAAAGGAGGAGACAATAAAGAAAAAAGGAGAAAACAAAGAGTTTAAAAGGGGGAGAAAAGGAGGAGAAAAAGACAAAAGGAGAAAAGGGGGATAAAAGAAAAAAATAAAGAGAAGGGAGGAGAAAATAAAGACAAAAAGGAGAAAATAAAAAGAAAAAAAGAGTAGAAAATGAAAAGAGAAAACAAAAGAAAAAGAAAAGGGAAGAGATGGGAGGGGGCAAGTAGGGAATAGAAGGGGGAAAGGAAGCAAATAAAGAAAAGAAGAGGCAATGAAGAAAAAATAAAAGGAAAAAAAGGGGAGAAAATAAATGAGGAGGAAAAAAGGGTGAGTGTAATTCATTCCTTGGTCAGAAAGTTGTTTGTCTTATCCTTTCTGCAGCGCTGCAAGCCGCTGTTGGTTTCAAGAGTGAAAGCAGTGTGAGTGGTGTAAGGACTGGGCAGTAGTGGCCAGCTGGGCAGCAGTGGCAGGCTGGGTTTTATTCCCCCCAGCTTTGTCATGTAGCCTGTGTGCTGCTGTAAAACACGCAGGGCTCTGCTTAACACCCTGGAGATGGCAATTTTAAAAGCTGTTGGTACTTCAGCCTTCCAAAGTGCTCTTCATTTCCATCTCTGTGGGCGCCGATCAAACCAATAAACATCTCAGCCTTCAGAAAGATGATGGAGTGGAAAGGCTGAGAAGCAGAGGAGGGAGGCTGGGTGTAGGTTAGCTGTGTTAAGCGCTTGTTTAGTGCTCTGCTGAAAGACAGAAGCCTTCGCTTGCGTGTAGAGCCTGCTAGCCATGAAGGAAAAGGATGGAACCTGACTGCAGCTGTCAGCAAAGCAGCGTATTTTGCAGGGCTGCCCCGGTCACTCCTCTCTTAAACGTGCGGGGAGTAATCAGGTGCTGGGAAACGCTCTTGCCCTCCCTGGTTTTGTTTCTTCTTTCTTCCAGGATGGGTTTTTTTTTTTGTAGCTCAGCTAACCTAGAGGTGTGTGACATATGGCTTTTTGCTGCATGGATTGCTCCCGATGTGAATGTCAGTGGGCAGATAATACTAGATTCTCATTTGCCAAAGCACAACGCACGGAAGCCAGCCCCAGAGCTCCCCAGACTATAGACCTTATGATAGGCAAATATAATAATAAAAAAGAAAGGGAGAAAAAACAGAAAAAAAGAGAAAGAAGGGCTGGGGGAGGTGATGCCTCAGAGATTTATTTATTTTTATTCAGTTGAAATGAGGTGGTGGTGGTGGTGAAGGATGCAGCTGACAATGGGATTTTTATAGCCTCCGGTAGAGGGGCAGAAAGAGCTCCTATTGTTATTGTTGGTCGGCTGTAAGTAATTGTCATCTTAACAGGGCTGCGTTTGAAAAGAGCAGCAGAAATCTTTCATAGGTGGCTGGTAAGCAAAAGCCAGGGAGCTTTGTTGGGTTTTTGTCTCCTCTGTCCTTACACAGACGCCCTTCATTGTTCGCAGTCTCCCTGTGGCGCGTTGCCTTGCTTGGCGGCGGCAGTCACCGCTAAATCGGCCTTTGCCAGGCAGTCTCTGCTGCTGCCCGGCTCTATTTTTAGCACATGAGGTAACTGCCCAGCATCTGACAAAACGATCCTGACTGCCCGAGGTACCACTGTACATCCAGGCTGGCTGTGATGGGAGAGGAGGGAGGGCTGCTGGGAGCTGGAGGGAGAGGAAGAGCCGGTGCGTAGGTATGGATGGCACAGCAAACCATGTCTGCCCCATGCGCTTGTGTCTAGCACAGGGACCTGCCTCTGGTGGCATTCCATAGGTTACCCTGGGCCCCTATAGCAGGCTCAGGCCTCCCTAGGATGTGCAAAACTTGAGTGCTCACAGGTTAAGCTGACACCTTACCATGAACTACCTTTGAGTTCCCAGAGGCTGGATGAGTGGGGAAAAGGGAGGAGGATGAGAGGTGAGGTTACCTTGGGCAGCTATAGCAGGCTCAGGCCTCCCTGGGCTGTGCAAAGCTTTTTGGAGTGATCACAGGTTAAGCTGATGCCCTACCATGAACTGCCTTTGAGTTCCCATAGGCTGGATGAGTGGGGAAAAGGGAGGAGGATGGGAGGTGAGGTTACCTTGGGCAGCTATAGCAGGCTCAGGCCTCCCTGGGCTGTGCAAAACTTTTTGGAGTGATCACAGGTTAAGCTGATGCCCTACCATGAACTGCCTTTGAGTTCCCAGAGGCTGGATGAGTGGGGAGAAGGGAGTAGGATGGGAGCTGAGGGATTTACCATATGGTTTCAGAAGGAGGTGTTAGGTGGTTGACCCACAGAATATTTGAGCATGAGACCACTGCAGGGCAGTTGTTACTTGGGAACTGAGACCTGTGAGATGGAGCACTGCTGCTTTTCCACTGAGAACAAAACATCTTCCTGGAGGATGGAAAGCAGTGTGTGTGCCTATTGCAGTGATAAGGCTCTTCTTTCTTTGCCCTTTCACCTCTAGACTGTCAATTCAACACAGGAAAAATGTTGGGGATTTATTGATGTCTGGAAGTTGATTTATTGATAGGCTCCATCCCAGTTCCTAAAGCCACTTGTCTGTGTTGGTTATGGCAAGCAGAGAAGCAAGGACGCAAGTAATAGATCTGTAAACTGAGTATCACCTTAGAAGCTGAGTGCACGAGTGGAAAGCAATTTGCTACCACTCATGAACCCAAACACCAGAGACAGGTGAAGAAACAAGTGCCAAGCTCCATGTCAGAATCACCAAACAAGACATTAGGGTAGCAGATTAAAGATCTTCAGCCCTGTCAGTCGAAGGTGTTCCTGCCGTGATCATAAAACTCCACTGCTTCAGGAACCATCCTTGTGTCACGAATGTCAAGTCAATGCCTGGAAGAGTGGAAGCACCTGGGGAAACAACTTCTACATACTCTGTGAATTTTATGCTGATTTTTCTCTCTGGAGATGTGTCCTCAAGTTTCAGCATCAGTTTTCTGTCTCCTGGAAACTGGCTTGAGCATCTTTGTGGTTTCATAGATAAGAAGCTCAGCAGCAAGAACTTTGCAGTCGTATCTGTTTTGCTTGAGTAGCAAAGGCTGCCTAGAATCCTTTGTTGCACCTAAGCAGAAGTCCAAAGGGAGCTGCAGATCTCCCTGTGTCATTGATACACTGCCAGCCTCTTCAGAAGCCCTTCACAGTTAAACTGACACCTCAAAAGTCACCAGGTAGGAAAAATAGCCCTTCCAAGAGCTATTTTCTATGTAAGCCAAGCATTTGGGTGTTGCTAAAGGGCTCCTTTCTTCCTGGTGACTTATTGATTTGTTTTGAAGTCTGAGTCATAGAATCAAAGAATGGTAACGTTGGAAGGGACCTCATTCTCTTCTCCAAATGACCAACCCCAGCTCCCTCAGTCTGTCCTCATAGCAGAAGTGCTCCAACCCCTGGTCATACACACTTCCATCTGTCCCAAGGAAGGTGTCAATGACTTATTCCTAAAAAAAAAAAAAAAAAGTGATTATATGAGCAAAAAAAAATCTTCCCTTGTAAGCAACAGTGTAAATGCAACATTTTTAATAAGGGTGGCAGTGAACTGGATAATCTTTTATCTAGCTTAATTCCACCTACAGTGGGCTGCAGAGTTTCATTTGCTCAGAGAAAAAAGCTATCTCCACCAATCTAAGAGATAAAACCCTCAGGTAGAAGGCATTGTATGTGTGCAGCTTGCAAATGGCTTTATTATGTACATGGCCTGACTGGGCCTTTGCTCTGTAAAATCTTTCAGGGGCCAGCTACAGCAAGAAAATATGGGGAGGAAAGAAAGAAAATACATAAAATACATAAAACTTATTTAGCTTTGCATGGATTGTGGGGTTTGGGGTTTTTTTGGGTTTTTTTTTTTTAGTGTTTTTTTTAATTGCCTTGTTGCTTTTAAGCTGCAAAGAACAGGATGTTTCATAGCTGCTCAATTTGCTTTAGTTGTTATCATTTGAAAGAGTTTGATGATTGTAATTTCCTTCTCTACACTATTTGATTTTAGGGCTAGAGGAACAGTTAGGTACCTGGTATGGATTTTTATGAGGGCCACAGCTTTGGTATTCATTTCTTCAGCACAACAAGCTGAGGGTGGGTGATGACCAAAGCAAACCCAACAACTCAAGAAGGCTGATTTTGTATTTTACAAATACAGTTGGAGGTTATTTTCTTGTAGGGTGGTGGCCGTGTTGAGGAGTGCCATGAATCAGTAGTGCACCCTTGTGTGATGTGGACTTACTCCATTCTGGGTGGCATTACCTAAAGCACAGCTTGCAGGTCAAAGGAAGGGATTATTCATGCAGCCCAGACAGCCAACCGAGTCCTGGGCTGCACCAAGAGAAGCGTGGCCAGCAGGGCAAGGGAGGGGATTCTGCCCCTTTGCTCTGCTCTCCTCAGACCCCACCTGCAGTCCTGTGTGCAGTTCTGGAGCCCTCAGCACAGGAANGGTTGCCCAGGGAGGTTGTGGCTGCTCCCTCCCTGGAGGTGTTCAAGGCCAGGTTGGAGGAGGCCTTGAGTGACCTGTACTAGTGGGAGGTGTCCCTGCCTATGGCAGGGGGTTGGAACTGGATGTTCTTTCATGTACCTTCCAACCTTACCATTGTATGATAATTAATCATTAATTAATAAAGAAAATTATTAAAATTAATTCTTAAAATAAAACCATATATAATTATACATTTAAATATATAGTTAAATCATAGAATGATAAGGTTGGAAGGGACCTCAAGGATCATCTAGTTCCAACCCCCTGACATAGGCAGGGACACCTCCCACAAGTACAGGTCATAAATAATAAAAATGAAATTATTTATTAATTAATTAAATATATGTTATTTGATAAATATAATAACATGTAATTAATATGATTAGCATAATTATATCTTGTGATGATTAGTATAATTAATCATCACCGAGACACATACAAATGCAGCATCAGTCGGGCTTTTGTAATACTAAATAAAGTACAACAGACCCTTGAGATGAATGCAGAAGACAGTTGAAAGAGGTCAAGCTTCCCCCACTAAAGCAGTTGTAACTCCTCTTAGGTCTGACAGCTGAGCTGTTTTTACTCAGGGGTATTTGAGCTCCTTCAGAAATGAGAGATCAAAAGCATTTCTTCAAACTTTTCTTTCTAGCATTTGAGTAAATAATGTTTTACTAAATATTGACCTCTGGCTACTGCTGCAGCTCAGCTGAGGTGATAACTTGTCTAACCACAGCAGCCCAGGGGGGTTGAACCCTAGTGCTTTGAATAGCAGGCAATGTGTGTGGCAATCACAGAGCAAAGTTTGGCTGCTGGTGGATTGGGTTTGGAGGTGTTTGCTGGTTTGTGGTTGTTTTCGTGGAGTGGTTTGGGTTTTTTAAGTGCTTGTTCTTGTACGGAAGGCTCTGCTTTAGCTGGAGCTCCTCTCCTATGAGGACAGGCTTGAGAGGGTTGGGGTTGTTCAGTTTGGAGAAGAGAAGGCTCCAAGGAGACCTTACTGTGGCCTTCCAGTACCTGAAGGGGCTACAAGAAAGCTGGGGAGGGACTTTTTGGCTACCGGGTAGTGATAGGACTGGGGAGAATGGAGCAAATCTACAAGTGGGTAGATTCAGACTGGATGTGAGGAAGAAGTTGTTCAACATGAGGGTGGTGAGAGCCTGGAAGGGGTTGCCTAGGGAAGTGGTGGAAGCCTCATCTCTGGAGGTGTTTAAGACCAGGCTGGCTGAGGCTGTGGCCAGCCTGATCTAGTGTGAGGTGTCCCTGCCCATGGCAGGGGGGTTGGAATCAGATGGTTTGAGATCCCTTCCAGCCCTGACAATTTTGTATACAGGTTCTAGCTCCACGTGCAAGCTATCACTCCACCATTCTGGGAGGTTTCATCTCTTTCTTTTATGCATGGGTTTCTGCTCAGAGGGGACCACTATTTAAACTGGTAAGGCATTTAAAGGGTGAAAAGGGAGAAAGGAAAGCAGATGTTAAGTAATTTTTAATTCAGTAACAAAAATACCTAAATGATGTCTTGCTGCATGTTGTCTGGAAAATTAGTGGTAAAAGTGGGAACTCAACTCACACCTCACTTGTCAGTGCTTTAATGACAGGTCAATTCTGCCTTGGTTTCTTTTCTCATGTCCTGATTCACAGTTCTGTTAGCAAGGGGACACTTCCCCCTCCTTTCCATCTTATGGAAGTACCTTCCACATTTAAACAAAATATTTTCTCTTTGCTTACATCCTTCAAGGGTTAAATTAACAAATTGGTTAGATACTGGTTTTTGCATGTATGAGTTAAATGGCTGAAATGAAAATGTGTGGCAATTTGGGACAGTAATGAAAAGGATGAAGGGAAAATGAAGGGACAGCAGTCACAGTGTCTTGCTGAACACAATCTCACATCCACGATATTAGTAAGCAGTAATGAGTGGAGAACAATGACAAGGGAACCAGAGCTGTCAGAAATTAATTTTGTTTCTCCGTCTCTCTTCAAATGGCCAGGAAGACTTTAGTCATAAATGACAAATTTAATCATCAGCTGGTATTTATCAGTGTGTCTGTGTCCATGAGAGCAGCATTTGCTGTGCCTCTTGAGATTACCAAGGCAAACCAGGGCAAGCTGTGCTTACAGCAAGCCCAACACTGCAGCTGGCCCTGGGGAGCTGGGCTTCTGCAGCTGCCACAGATGTTACAGATGTTGGGCAGAAGATCCACATCTGATACAGAGACCTGGAATGTAGAAACCTGTTTGACCAGGTTTACATTACTTATATATGTGTGTGTGTGCACATATATATATATCTGTGTATGTATATATATATGTGTGTGTGTGTGTATATATATATATATCTGTGTATGTATATATATATGTGTGTGTGTGTGTGCATATATATGTGTGTGTGTGTATATATAGTGTGTGTGTGTGTTTATATATATGTGTGTGTGTGTGTGTATACACACACACACACACACATATATATACACACACATTTACATACATATATATACATACATATATATATATGTCTGTATCTGTGTATATATACATATATATTTTTCTATATGTGCATATGCATACATACACAAATAAATATATGTAAACATATATGTATAAATATATATTGAAACATATATCCATATATGCATATATAAATGCATATATATACACACACAGATACACATACAGATACAGACACACATATATGCACACACATAAATACATACACACATATATACATACACAAACACACACACATACACACACACATGTACACATGTACACATATGCACATGTACATGTACACACCTGTACACACACATGTACACACACACATGTACACACATGCACACGCACACATACACGCACACGCGTATACACATGCATACATACATGCACACATGCGTACACACACATGTACACGCACACACACATACACACACGTATACATGCACACAGATGCACACACACACATACACACCGGCATGCACACGCGCACATATGTGCATATGCATGCACACACATGCACACGCACACACATACGCATACATACAGACACATGCACACAAACACGCACACATGCACACACATGCGCGCACAAAAACATATATGCACGTGTGCGCTCGCACGCAGCTGCGTGCACACACACACACACACACATACATACACGCATACATGCATACACACACATGCATACACGCACACATGCATACACACATATGCATACACACATACACGCACGCACAAAAACATATATGCACACACATGTGTGCAAAAACATGTATGCACACACAGGTGCGCACACATACATACACTCATATGTATATATATATGTATATGTATACACATACATACATACATACATACATNCCTTCCAGTACCTGAAGGGGCTACAAGAAAGCTGGGGAGGGACTTTTTGGCTGCCGGGTAGTGATAGGACTGGGGAGAATGGAGCAAATCTACAAGTGGGGAGATTCAGACTGGATGTGAGGAAGAAGTTGTTCAACATGAGGGTGGTGAGAGCCTGGAAGGGGTTGCCTAGGGAAGTGGTGGAAGCCTCATCCCTGGAGGTGTTTAAGGCCAGGCTGGCTGAGGCTGTGGCCAGCCTGATCTAGTGTGAGGTGTCCCTGCCCATGGCAGGGGGGTTGGAATCAGATGGTTTGAGATCCCTTCCAGCCCTGACAATTTTGTATACAGGTTCTAGCTCCACGTGCAAGCTATCACTCCACCATTCTGGGAGGTTTCATCTCTTTCTTTTATGCATGGGTTTCTGCTCAGAGGGGACCACTATTTAAACTGGTAAGGCATTTAAAGGGTGAAAAGGGAGAAAGGAAAGCAGATGTTAAGTAATTTTTAATTCAGTAACAAAAATACCTAAATGATGTCTTGCTGCATGTTGTCTGGAAAATTAGTGGTAAAAGTGGGAACTCAACTCACACCTCACTTGTCAGTGCTTTAATGACAGGACAATTCTGCCTTGGTTTCTTTTCTCATGTCCTGATTCACAGTTCTGTTAGCAAGGGGACACTTCCCCCTCCTTTCCATCTTATGGAAGTACCTTCCACATTTAAACAAAATATTTTCTCTTTGCTTACATCCTTCAAGGGTTAAATTAACAAATTGGTTAGATACTGGTTTTTGCATGTATGAGTTAAATGGCTGAAATGAAAATGTGTGGCAATTTGGGACAGTAATGAAAAGGATGAAGGGAAAATGAAGGGACAGCAGTCACAGTGTCTTGCTGAACACAATCTCACATCCACGATATTAGTAAGCAGTAATGAGTGGAGAACAATGACAAGGGAACCAGAGCTGTCAGAAATTAATTTTGTTTCTCCGTCTCTCTTCAAATGGCCAGGAAGACTTTAGTCATAAATGACAAATTTAATCATCAGCTGGTATTTATCAGTGTGTCTGTGTCCATGAGAGCAGCATTTGCTGTGCCTCTTGAGATTACCAAGGCAAACCAGGGCAAGCTGTGCTTACAGCAAGCCCAACACTGCAGCTGGCCCTGGGGAGCTGGGCTTCTGCAGCTGCCACAGATGTTACAGATGTTGGGCAGAAGATCCACATCTGATACAGAGACCTGGAATGTAGAAACCTGTTTGACCAGGTTTACATTACTTATATATGTGTGTGTGTGCACATATATATATATCTGTGTATGTATATATATATGTGTGTGTGTGTGTATATATATATATATCTGTGTATGTATATATATATGTGTGTGTGTGTGTGCATATATATGTGTGTGTGTGTATATATAGTGTGTGTGTGTGTTTATATATATGTGTGTGTGTGTGTGTATACACACACACACACACACATATATATACACACACATATATATACACACACATTTGCATACATATATATACATACATATATATATATGTCTGTATCTGTGTATATATACATATATATTTTTCTATATGTGCATATGCATACATACACAAATAAATATATGTAAACATATATGTATAAATATATATTGAAACATATATCCATATATGCATATATAAATGCATATATATACACACACAGATACACATACAGATACAGACACACATATATGCACACACATAAATACATACACACATATATACATACACAAACACACACACATACACACACACATGTACACATGTACACATATGCACATGTACATGTACACACCTGTACACACACATGTACACACACACATGTACACACATGCACACGCACACATACACGCACACGCGTATACACATGCATACATACATGCACACATGCGTACACACACATGTACACGCACACACACATACACACACGTATACATGCACACAGATGCACACACACACATACACACCGGCATGCACACGCGCACATATGTGCATATGCATGCACACACATGCACACACACACACATACGCATACATACAGACACATGCACACAAACACGCACACATGCACACACATGCGCGCACAAAAACATATATGCACGTGTGCGCTCGCACGCAGCTGCGTGCACACACACACACACACACATACATACACGCACACATGCATACACACACATGCATACACGCACACATGCATACACACATATGCATACACACATACACGCACGCACAAAAACATATATGCACACACATGTGTGCAAAAACATGTATGCACACACAGGTGCGCACACATACATACACTCATATGTATATATATATGTATATGTATACACATACATACATACATACATACATATATATACACATATATTTTCAGGGTCCTCTACCTGAGTCACAACAACCCCGTGCTAAGCTACAGGCTTGGGGATGTGTAGTTGCAAAGCTGCAAATTGAAGAGGGCCCTGGCGATGTTGGTTGGCAGTTGGCTGAATGTGAGCCAGCAGTGCCCAGGTGGCCAAGAAAGCCAATGGCATCCTGGCTTGGATCAGGAACACTGTGGCCAGCAGGGACAGGAGGTGACCATCCCCCTGTGCCCAGCACTGGTGAGGCCACACCTGAGTGCTGTGTGCAGTTCTGGGCTTCTCACTACAGGAAGAACATTGAGGGGCTGGAGAGTGTCCAGAGAAGGACAATGAGGCTGGAGAAGGGTCTGGAGCAGCTGGGATAAGAGGAACATCTGAGGGAACTGAGAGTATTCAGTCTGGAGAAGAGGAGGCTGAGGCAGACCTCATTGCTCTCTGCAGCTTCCTGAAGGGAAGTTGGAGTGAGGAGGGAGCAGCCTCTGCTCCTTGGTGGCAAGGGACAGGAGCAGAGCAAATGATTCCAAGCTGCACCAGGGGAGGTTCAGGCTGGCTGCTAGGAAATACTTCCTTACTGAAAGAGTTCTCAAACACTGGAACAATCTGCCCAGGGCAGTGGTGACCATCCCTGGGGGTGTTCAAGCAGCCTGTGGAGCTGGCGCTCAGGGACATGGTTTAGTCCTGACCCCTCAGTCCTGGATTAAAGGCTGGGCTGGGTGAGCTTCGAGGTCTCTTCCAATGGGATGTATTCTGTGATTCATGTGCAAGCAGTGGTGCTGTTATTGCCTCAGCCTGTCAGGGAAAATGTTCCTTGCTATCCACATGTGAAAATGAGTTCCAGGCTAAGACAAAAATATTGAGTGCCACTAGATAGGACAACAACTCAGGTGTGAAAGGCAGCCAGAGCTCATTTTAGGCTGCAGCTCCGATAGAAAGGGACCATATAAAAAAAAAAAACCAAACCAACCAGTGAGATTGGAAGTTCTACATGCCACAGAGCAAATCCATTCTGCTTAAGCTAATCATTTTTAAAACAAAATGGCTGCAGAGGAACTAAGACAAATCATTTCTATTTTTCCAAATAGTACAAAATGTTATTTAAAAAAAAAAAAAAAAAAAAAAAAAAAAAAAAAAAAAAAGAAAGAAGAGGCTGTTAAAAATATATTCAAGAATCAAAGGAAGAAAAGCAGGCAGAAAAATTGTACAAGCCCCATTAAGCTGTGGAAATTTTCCTTGGACACGTTGCAGTACCTTTTCAAAGCAGCATATGGGGTTTATTCTGGTAACTCTAATTTTAACATGAATGAGAGTCACGTGGAATACTCCTGGCATACTGCTTTGAAAATATATCCCTGCATGATTAAGGCAGACAGAAATCTTCTTAAACCTCTAGCTTTTTTTTCCCACTTTTTTTCTTTTTTTCCCTCTCTCTTCTCCCCTCTCTCTTCTTCCCTCTCTTCCCCTCTCTCTTCTCCCCTCTCTTCCCCTCTCTCTTCTCCCCTCTCTTCCCCTCTCTCTTCTCCCCTCTCTTCCCCTCTCTCT
>VWZE01015263.1:42418-54844 GCA_013396675.1 Eubucco bourcierii | reverse complement strand
TTGTTCTGCTGCTGCTTGCCTGAGAGAAGAAAGCAACCTCCTCCTGGCTACAAGCACCCTTCAGGTAGCTGGAGACAGCAAGAAGGTCTCCCCTGAGCCTCCTCTTCTCCAGGCTAACCAATCCCAGCTCCCTCAGCCTCTCTCCATAGGGCTGTGCTCCAGGCCTCTCCCCAGCCTCGTTGCCCTTCTCTGGACACACTCAAGCACCTCAATGTCCTTCTTCAATGGAGGGGCCCAGAACTGGACACAGGACTCAAGGGGTGGCCTAAGCAGTGCAGAGTCCAGGGGGGAGAATGACCTCCCTGCTCCTGCTGGCCACACTCTTGCTGCTGCAGGCCAGGATGCCATTGGCCTTCTTGGCCACCTGGGCACACTGCTGGCTCATGTTCAGGTGGGTGTCAATCAGCACCCCCAGATCCCTTTCTGTTTGGCTGCTCTCCAGCCACTCCCACCCCAGCCTGTAGCTCTGGGGTGAAACCCATAGACACTGCAATAAATGTGCAGCATTTTTAAAAGTCTGCAGGACATAGATCCCTATCTCCTGCAATTTGTGGGCCTCACACAAATTCTGGCAGCATTCACTACTTAAGGATTTGGTCATTTAAAAAAACCAAAACCCAAACACACCCAAAAAACCACAACCATGGGAAAGTCAGACCTCAGAAGACACACAGGACCTTCACAGAAACTAGAACTTTGATTAGCTGTAGTCTGGATGTTTTGAACTCCTCTGTAATGCACAAAATCAATCAGGGAACGGGGTGAAAAAGGAGATCTTTGTATTAATGTTAGCAGACTGTCAAATTAATACATCAAATAATATCCTCCTTATCCTGAGTGGCTGGGCTGCTTTTATCAGCACTTTTGATGTGACAAAGGAGGTGCTTGTTCCATAACTACAAACCCAACTCTCTTAGTCTTCCCTTCTCTTTGAACTTCCATTTTCTTCAGACTTGGAAGATCACGATAGAGAGAGAAGCTTTCACAGCTTGAGGTATCTCAAGATTCCCATCCAGAGGCACATTAGCAGCCACACAAAGGGATTTTCTTTTAAACTACTTTTTCCAGTGTGTGCAACCTTCTGCCTTGACCTCTGGATCCACTCCCAGACTGCATTTGAAGAGCAAGAATCTACCCATATATGGTTGTCTCCAGTCAGATCAAAGCTGGTGCTGTATTTTGACACCTGTGAGAATGAAATGGATATTATTTAAAAAAAAAAAAAAANAAAAATGAAAATTATTAAAAAAAAAAAAAAAAAAAGATAGGGAAATGTTGGGGTGGGGGGAGAGGGGAAAGAAAAAAACAACCTGGAATGAGTTTCACATTTATAAAAACCATGCACCCACGGATCTTGGAACCTAAGGGAAGACTCTCAGGATTAGCTGCAGCTCCTCTGTTCAGAAGCAGCAGAATGTTTCCTTATTTGTTAGCTTCACCAAGGTAATTAAACAGGCTTGAAAACATAAATAAAAATGGATTTTTTTTTTCCCTACATGCCTACAAACACAGCTCCACCAGTATGTTGCTGTGGAAGTTAATGAGGTTCTAACTCGAGCCTGAGTTTTCTGCTTGCTGCCTACCAGAAGCTGCTGTTGTTTTGTGGTGCCTCTGGAGCAGCAAAGCTGGGGAAGGACCTAGAGAATAAACCTTGTGAGGATCGACTGAGGGAGCTGGGGATGGGTAGTATGAGGAAGAGGAGGCTGAGGGCAGACCTCATTGCTGTCTGCAGCTACATGAAGGGACGTTGTGGATAGGCTGCTGCTGGGCTCTGCTCACAGGTAGAGGACAAGGGGGAATGACCTCAAGCTGAGGCTGGGGAGGTTTAGATTGGTCTCATCAGACACATACCACCCACCCCCCTGTGTGCAGTTCTGGAGCTCCCGCACAGGAAGGACATGGAAGTGTTGGAGCCAGTCCAGAGGAGGCCATGAAGATGCTCAGAGGGCTGCAGCAGCTCTGCTATGAGGACAGGCTGAGAGAGTTGGGGCTCTGCAGCCTGCAGAAGAGAAGGCTTCCAGGAGACCTTAAAGTAGCCTTCCAGGATCTGAAGGGGGCTACAGGAAGGCTGGGGAGGGACTATTGACAAGGGCTTGCAATGACAGGAGGAGGTGTGATGGGTTTGAACTGGCAGAGGGGAGATTTAGACTGGATGTCAGGAGGAAGTTGTTTGCAGTGAGGGTGGTGAGACACTGGCACAGGTTGCCCAGGGAGGTTGTGGCTGCTCCCTCCCTGGAGGTGTTCAAGGCCAGGTTGGAGGAGGCCTTGAGTGCCCTGTACTAGTGGGAGGTGTCCCTGCCTATGGCAGGGGGTTGGAACTGGATGAGTTTGAAGTCCCTTCCAACCTAAAGCATTCTGTGATAAAGAAAATGTTTTTCCACTGAGAGAGTGGTCAGGGACTGGAATGAGCTGCCCAGGGAGGTGGTGGAGTCAGCCAGCCTGGATGTGTTTAAGGGTGGTTTGGATGTGGTGCTTGGGGCTATGGTTTAAGGTGAAGCTTATAGAGTAGGTTTGTAGGTTGGACTTGGTGATCCTGAGGGGCTTTGCCAACCTGGGTGTCTCTGTGACTCTGTGAAGGTGTGGTGTCTTTCTCAGTTTCCACCCTTCTTTGGCAAAGGTGTAAATTGTTTTGGATTTATCCCTGCTCCAGTGAGTGCTCCCTGAGCACACAGCTGGCACAGTGGAGTCAAGGTGTGTCCTTCGCTGCATTGCACTCCAGCTTCAGCACAAGCCACAGCAGAGCCCCCTGGCTAGCTGGGAGCATGCTGGAGCTACTGCCCTGCACTCCCTCTCTAAGGTAAGCACATCCTGATTTCTGTCACCAGCACAGGGTTGTCACCTCTGCCCCTGCTCATTCAGCGTGGTGCTGAGGAACTACACTGGCAGAACCTTGATCTGCAGGAGGACTAATTCATGGTCCCTGTATTCAACACAAGAGGTTAAAATGTCCCTTTGGCCCTAGCCACTGGGGAGGACCACACACCAACAAGCCTTCTCTTTCCTCTCCTTGTGCCTTCACGAGGGATGTTCTCTTCCCCCCTCCCCACGCTCACCTTTTGTAAAGCAGAATGAAGCCATTTGGCTGACAGGAGCTGGCTCAGCTTTAGGGGAGCCTCCCTGATGTGAGACTCTGTATTGTCTGTTCAGGCTGTCAGAGTCGTGCTTTGAAACAGCTACAGCTGCAAAAGAGCTCTGTGATGCCCACGAAATCTCTCACTTTTACACCACTGCCTGCTTTGGTGCATAGAGAAAATAGGCAAAGGTTTGAGTTAGGTGTCTGCCTCTGATGTTTTCAAGCCACATGTTGCAATGAGAAGTTGCATTTCTCTGTTAATAGCTGGTCTGGAGTTTTCCTGCCTTAATGCTATTCTAAGACAGTTAAATGTTTAATAGAGGAGCAGAAAGTCCATTTCACAAATAAATTCCTTTGTTCTCACATCTCCACTTGCCTTTTAAAACCCCTTGTTCAAATGATCACCCCCTCTCAAGCAGCAAGAAGGTGTTCTGGGGATATGTTTGGGATGGCTGAAGCCCCATTTTCAATTGCAAGTGAAATGATGCTTATTTCAAATGGTAATGTGCAAAGTGGGTTTGAACTGGCAGAGGGGAGATTTAGACTGGATATTAGGAGGAAGCTCTTTACAGTGAGGGTGGTGAGGCACTGGCACAGGTTGCCCAGGGAGGTTGTGGCTGCTCCCTCCCTGGAGGTGTTCAAGGCCAGGTTGGATGAGGCCTTGAGTAACCTGCGCTAGTGGGAGGTGTCCTTGTCTAAGGCAGGGGGCTGGAACTAGGTGATCCTTGAGGTCCCTTCCAACCTTACCATTCTGTGATTCTATGAAAGTGAATCTCAAAGTTAAGTTCTGCTTGTTCATGCATGAAATTACCTATCAGCCCACCTTAGCATGTGGGATTTCCATTGATCCAAAGCCATGGACCTCTTACTGCAGGTTGAACATTGCATCAATCCCAATAACAGTTCTTACTGCTAAAAATTCTACCCCAGTGAATTTCAAGGTGTTGAGTTTTTATTGTATGTTTAAGATACAATCAGAGCTGCTTTCCAATGCCTGAAGGGATCCTACAGGAAGTCTGCAAAGGAAATTTCTATTAGGGTGTCAAAATTAGGACAAGGGGGAATGGTTTGAAGCTAAGGGAGAGCAGGATTAGGATGGATCTTAGGAAGAGGTTCATCAGGCTGCCCAGGGAGGTTGTGGCTGCCTCCTCCCTTGGGGTGTTCAAGGCCAGATTCTCTTCAGCCTGGAGAAGAGAAGGCTTCCAGGAGACCTTAGAGTAGCCTTACAGGATCTGAAGGGGTCCTAAAGGGAGGCTGGGGAGGGACTATTGACAAGTTCTTGTAATGACAGGACAAGGGGCAATGGGTTTAAACTGGCAGAGAGGAGATTTAGACTGGATGTTAGGAGGAAGTTGTTTGCAGTGAGGGTGATGAGACACTGGCACAGGTTGCCCAGGGAGGTTGTGGATGCTCCCTCCTTGGAGGTGTTGAAGGCCAGGTTGGAGGAGGCCTTGAGTGAGCTGTGCTAGTGGGAGGTGTCCCTGCCTATGGCAGGGGGTTGGAACTGAGAGTCATTGACTGCTGGAATGTGCTGCCTAGGGAGGTGGTGGAGTCAGCATCCCTGGAGGTGTTCAAGGCAGGTTTGGACGTGGCACTTGGTGCCATGGTCTGGTCTTGAGGGCTGTGGTAATGGGTTGGACTTGATGAGCTTTGAGGTCTCTTCCAACCTTGGTGATACTGTGATACTGTGAATAGCTCTGTGTGAGTCAGTCACAAAACAAGCAGCAGTTTTAGTTACTGATACATAAAAAAGAGTGCTTGTTCCACCGGGGATAGCAGCTCGGTGCTTGCTTTGCTCTTAGGATGCAAGGAGAAAGGAAGCAATAAGGAGTCACAGCCAAGCTGACTGCTGCAGTCCAGCAGCACAGTCAATCAACCAGCTTCATCATTCTGACAGCACAGATTTCATCTCACTGCTGTGCAGTTATCCCCTGGTGATAATTCCAGTTTTGTCAAGAGATGGCAGAGACTTCCCTGAGAACCTTGCGAGCTCCTCTTTACCTGCGGCGAACAGGAGGAGAGCAGAGGAAGGCTTCCTCCTTTTCATTGATGCCTAAAAATAGTTCATGCTCACCCTAACAGCCTTGAAGGTATAAGGAATGTGCTTTAAAAAAATTTAAAAAAAAAAGGAGCCTGCTATTTTTAAAAGCACATTGACTCAGCAGAAGCAGGCTTGTGTGTTTTAGATCATGACAGGTTGATAATCAAGCCCTACTGTGAGTGCTTGGCTCTCTAATTCTGGCTGTAACCTTTTACATCTATTTTAACTCAGCAGTGGACTGGCACTAGCCGTGCCATAGTGGCTAGAAAGGAGCTTGCTGCAATTTTGTATCTACTGAGGAAAAGAATGTCTTGGTTACAGCTTTTATAACTTTTTTGTTTGTTTGTTTCATAGAATCATAGAATGGTAGGATTGGAAGGGACCTCAAGGATCATCCAGTCCCACCCCCCTGCCATAGGCAGGGACACCTCCCACTAGCACAGCTCACTCAAGGCCTCCTCCAACCTGGCCTTCAACACCTCCAGGGAGGGAGCAGCCACAACCTCCCTGGGCAACCTGTGCCAGTGTCTCACCACCCTCACTGCAAACAACTTCCTCCTAACATCCACTTTCAATCTCCCCTCTGCCAGTTCAAACCCATTGCCCCTTGTCCTGGCATTGCAGGACCTTGTCAATAGTCCCTCCCCAGCCTTCCTGGAGCCCTCTTCAAATACTGGAAGGCTACTCTAAGGTCTCCTGGAAACCTTCTCTTCTGCAGGCTGCAGAGCCCCAACTCTCTCAGCCTGTCCTCACAGCAGAGCTGCTGCAGCTCTCTGAGCATCCTCGTGGCCTCCTCTGGACTGGCTCCAACACTTTCATGTCCTTCCTGTGCTGGGGGCTCCAGAACTGCAGACAGGACTCCAGATGGGGTCTGAGGAGAGCAGAGTAAAGGAGCAGTTTAGTTTAGTTTAGTTTTTCCAATTTTCTCTATGTGTATGAGAAAGGGGAGAGATAATTAAGCAGAGTGCATTTATCAGGTTACTTAATAATCTGTTGTGTAGTTCTCCTTTGTGCTATGCCCAACTAGGCACTGTTGTATGGATTTCAGTGGGATGGCTCCAGTAAGTAACTGCTATCCAAACATAGGATGGTTTGAGATGGAAAGAGCCTTTAAAGATCATCTAGTCCACCCTCCCCACAGTCAGCAAGGACATCTCTAGTGAGAGGAGGCCACTCACAGCCCTATCCAAGCTGCCCTTGAATGTTTCCAGGGATGGGGAATCTACCACCTCTCTGGGCAACCTGTGATAGTGTTTCACCACCCTCACTGTAAAACATTTCTTCCTTCTGTCTACTCTAAATCTCTCCTCTTTTAGTTTAAAACCATCATCTTTTGTCCTGTCACAACAGGCCCTGCTAAAAATAGTCCCTATCTTTCTTATATGCCCATTTTAAAGTACTGAAAGGCAGCAATAAGGTCTTCCTTATAGTAGCCTTCCAGCATCTGAAGGGGGCCTACAGGAAGGCTGGGGAGGGACTATTGACAAGGTCTTGCACGACAGGACAAGAGGCAATGGGTTTAAACTGGCAGAGGGGAGATTTAGACTGGATGTTAGGAGGAAGTTGTTTGCAGTGAGGGTGGTGAGACACTGGCACAGGTTGCCCAGGGAGGTTGTGGCTGCTCCCTCTCTGGAGGGGTTGAAGGCCAGGTTGGAGGTGACCTTGAGTGAGCTGTGCTAGTGGGAGGTGTCCCTGTCTATGGCAGGGGGTTGGAACTGGATGATCTTTGAGGTCCCTTCCAACCTTACCATTCTATGATTCCCTAGAGCCTTTTCTTCTCCAGGCTGATCAACACCAGCTGAAGGGCATTTTAAATACTGAAGGGCAACAATAAGGTCTTCCCCAGAGCCTTTCCTTTTCCAGGCTGATCAACCCCAGCTCTCTCAACCTGTCTTCACAGCAGAGGTGTTCCAGCCCTCTGATCATGTCTGTGGCCTTCTCTGGACCCGCTCCAACAGCTCCATGTCTATCCTGAGCTGAGGACTCAGGAGCTGGACACAGCACTGCAGATGAGGTCTCAGCAGAAGAGAGCAGAGGGGTAGAAACACCTCCCTTGGTCTGCTTCTGATGCAGCCCAGGATGCAGTTAGTCTTCTGGTCTGTGGGCACACATTGCCAGCACATGTCCAGCTTTTCACCCACCAGTATCCCTAAGTCCTTCTCCACAGAGCTGCTGTCAATCTCATCACCTCCCTGTCTGTATTACCTGTAGCAATACGAAGGATTTCCCTGAGTCAAACGTGACTTGAGCTGCTTTGAAAAGTAAATGAGGTTTCTTAGGAAAGCTGAGTCCTTTGGTCTGGAAGACAGGAGGAAGTTTTGATATTACTCAGTATATCTGCATCCAGATAGAAATGATTGGAAATTCCAGGTTGTGTGAATGGTGGTTAACCAAGATGCTTGGTGTTGCTGACCTATGAACAAAAATTACTTGCTCTGGAGACTTTCAAAACCCACCTGGATGCATTCCTGTGTGATCTACCCTAGGCAATCCTTGCTTTGGCAGGGAGGGTTGGGTTAGATGACCTCTGGAGGTCCCTTCCAACCCCTAACATTCTGTGATTCTGTGTGTGAAGATGCTATAAATAACCAAGGAATGCTTCACCTTTTGCTTTTCTGTGTAGCCCTAGAAGACTTCTTAGTAAGAGTCACAGTTCACAGGCTCCTCATCACGGGGAATGTAAATTTCTGCAGAACATGCAGATCTCTCTTTTCCCAGGTTATTTTAATTTTTTTTTCCCTGTGATCCTAGGTAGACTTAAAAGGCATCTTTTGAAAACCATAGCTAAATGAATACCCATACTACACTGACAAATTTCTAAGTAGGGCAAGGCTGTACAATAACCTAAAGATATATTACCTACCAGTCAATTTATTTTTCCTGCTGCTATCAGTCTTGAGGAGAAGCTGAGCTCTGAAAATATTTCACCTGTAAAAAAAGGTTTGAGTTTGAAAAAGGAAGAAAAAGCAGATTTCTGCTTTTGTTGCAGGTATTGATAAAAAGGAAAGCTGAACCATGTGTGGTAAACAGCAGCATCCAATTGCTTGAGAGAGATTCTGTCTCCTCTGATCTTAGTCCTGTGGTAATTCAGCATCCTTAGCCACTGATTTCTAGACATGATAATCCAAACCCCTCTGCAGGCAGTTGGTCTTATCAGGAGCCACCCTGGACTTTCTGCTCTTTAAATAGCAAGTGGCTTATCCTAACAGTCAGATAAGTGTTGCTGGATTTTTCTTTTAAATGAGTTTGGCCACTCTAGTCATTGGTTACAGCCTGATGCTTAGCTGCCATTCTTTTCTTTGGGCCTTTTGAGGGTGGCCATGCAGTGGTAGCAATGAAAATCATCCCTGGTTAGGAATCTCACCTTTGATGAAACTTCAGATAGAATCATGGAAAAGAGCTTTTTGCTATACAGGCTTTGCTTTGCTCGCTGATCTGGCACTCCACTGTTTCCCTGAGCAATTTGCCTCACTAAGATTTGCCTTGCCATGGGGGAAATGAGTGAGAATAGCTCACGGCAACCATCAAAGAGTTCAGGGAGACACCAGCAAGACCTGGCTGCAGCACCTCTGCTGCAGGCGTCCTGCTCTCTGTGCTCTGAGCACCTCTGCTGCGGGCATCCTGCTCTGTGTGCTCTGAGCACCTGAGTCCTGTGTCCAGTTCTGGGCCCCTCGGTTGAAGAAGGACATTGAGGTGCTTGAGTGTGTCCAGAGAAGGGCAACGAGGCTGGGGAGAGGCCTGGAGCACAGCCCTATGGAGAGAGGCTGAGGGAGCTGGGATTGGTTAGCCTGGAGAAGAGGAGGCTCAGGGGAGACCTTCTTGCTGTCTCCAGCTGCCTGAAGGGTGGTTGTAGCCAGGAGGAGGTTGCTTTCTTCTCTCAGGCAAGCAGCAGCAGAACAAGAGGACACAGTCTGAAGCTGTGCCAGGGGAAGTTTAGGCTGGAGGTGAGGAGAAAGTTGTTGCCTGAGAGAGTCATTGACTGCTGGAATGGGCTGCCCAGGGAGGTGGTGGAGTCAGCGTCCCTGGAGGTGTTCAAGGCAGGTTTGGACGTGGCACTTGGTGCCATGGTCTGGTCTTGAGGGCTGTGGGAATGGGTTGGACTTGATGAGCTTTGAGGTCTCTTCCAACCTTGGTGATACTGTGAGACTGTGATACTCCGCTGTGGGCGTCCTACTCTGTGTGTTCTGAGCACCTCAGCTGTGGAGGGAGTTAATTATGTGGATCTCTTCCTAACTACTAAATTATATCACCTGAGCTTCCTCTCTCTGAGCTTTATTCTAGGAATTCATTCCTAAGATAAAGGAGTTCCACCTCAACATTAGGAAGAACTTCTTTCCTGTAAGGGTCCCAGAGCCCTGGTACAGGCTGCCCAGAGAGTTTGTGGAGTATCCTTCTCTGGAGCCTTTCCAGCCCTGTCTGGATGTGTTCCTGTGCAACCTGAGCTAGATGCTGTGGTCCTTCTCTGGCAACAGGGTTGGACTCAATGATCCACCACATCTGAGGTCCCTTCCAATCTCTACCATGCTGTGATCCTGAGTTTAGAAGCAAAAATGGCAGGATAATGCTATACAACCAGTGGTCCTGTTTTGGGCAGTGTGTCAGGACTTGGGTTGTAGGTATCTCTAAACCCCAGCCAGTAGCTTTTCACTGACACCAGTAAGCACTCAAGGTTGTTCCAGCTTCCTGCCTAAAATAAATTCTGCAGTAGCCAAATTCATCTTCACTCAGAAGCTACCCTCCAAGCATATCAGAGGAACAGGCCAGCAGTAGGTGCCTATCAAAATGTGCTCATTTAACATCTCTAACTGCTGCTCTCTTCTGTCACACAGAGTGGCAAGAAAGTAATTTCTTCTGGAGGTCTCTGGTATGCTTGCTTAAACCCAGGAAAAGCAGAAAAGGGACTTGTCTCCAAAGCTCTGGGAGGTTGGCTAAGAGTTGCTCTGAGTGTTAGCACAGCAAAATGATACCCAGCAAGCACTGCACAACACGAGAGGAAATCAAGGTGCAGCGTTTGAGGATAAAGATGGATGAGTAGTAGGAAGAGCAGAAATGTAAGCCAAGACTTCATAGAGCCATAGAATGTTTTGAGGTGGAAGTGACCTTTAAAAGTCATTTACTCCAACCCCCCTGCAGTGAGCAGGGACAGAAGAATAAGCTAAGAAAGGTGCCCCCAAGTATAAAAAATGTGGAGCCTAGGATGTTTCTGCTCTTAATATTTTGCCTCTCCACCTCCCTTCCACCACCATCCCCTACCTTTTTCTAGCTTAATAGTGGCAGCTGACACAATAATGGGTTGCTGCACAATTTTTACACCTGAACTACACAGTCACAATTCAGAACCTGACTGCATTCTCTTTCTGGAACAGGAACACTGCTTGCAGCCCACAGCTGCAGCACTTAGCTGCAACTCAGAAAGCAGCCTCATAAAATAATAACAGTAGTAATAATACTCTAACAACAACAACAATAATTGTTCTCCAGCTTAGGGATAAGGTTTTAACTATTTGTCAGAAGAAAGCAAACCTGAAAATTGCCAGAGGTGAACAAGCCTGAGAGCACTTAAGCAGGTCTTACAGGTTTTGAGAATATGAATTATTTAAATTAAGAGTAATTTAAGAATATCTAATAGAGGAGAGGGCTCTGACAGCAGCAGGGGGAGCAGAACAGAAATGGCAACGTTACCCTGTGTAACACTTGCACTAGAAAAAAGGCAACTGGAAGGAAGAGGGATTTGAACTGAACTGGGTGAACATGTATCTTTACAGCTCTTATTAATGGGTTGTTCTGTTCCTCTCCCAGTTTCTCTTGACCTTTTGCCAGGGTTAAATTAATCCCTTGTGCAGCTCAGCTGAGGATAATGAAGTTGCCTCTGGGTTTGACCTACAGAAGGCTGAGCCTGTGCTCTTCACCATGTTTTCAGGCAGTTTTGTTGATGTTGGATTAATTAAAAACACCCTCTCTGTTCCCTAAGCTTATCCACTCTCCTGCTCAGGATAAAGGAGGTTCCAGTGCTTGGCCTCACCCTCAGCCTATCCATGCTTGTGAAGAGGCATGGTGGAACACACTCCTAATGAGGGGAATTTAAGGACCCTGATCATGATTGTGAGCAAAAAGGGCTCATGTCCTGCTAGAGCTGGCATGGGTGACATTTGTGATGGGGGAAATAATTTGGATTCTTACAGGCTGTCATTTGTGGTTCTGCAGCCATAGGTGGAGTCTACAGCCACCTGAAGGGACATTGTGGAGAGGCTGCTGCTGGGCTCTGCTCACAGGGAATTGGAGATAGAACAAAGGGGAATGGCCTCAAGCTGAACCTGGGGAGGTTTAGATTAGATATTAGGAAAAAAGGTTTTCATGGAGAGCAGGCACTGGAATGAGCTGTCCAGGGAGGTGGTGGAGTCACCCACCCTGGATAGTTTAAGGGTGGTTTGGATGTGGTGCTTGGGGCTATGGTTTAAGGTGAATCTTGTAGAGTAGGGTTCTAGGTTGGACTTGGTGACCCTGAGGGGTTTTGCCAACCTGCATATTTGTGTGATTCTGTGTTGCTTGTATTTGTCTGCTAAGGCATAGCCTTGTTTGCTGGGAGTGCAACTAAAATGTTCAGCCATGGAATTTGGTCTAGGGTGGATAGGCTGAAACACAGTAGGCAGCCCCATGTGGCTGCATCTCAAATACCTGCTCAGTGTTGGGCCACTCCTGACAGAAAAAAGATCTTGAGAGAAAATTTAGATTGGGTGTTGGGAACAATTTCTTTACCATGAGAGTAGTGCAACCCTGGAACAGGTTGCTCAGGCCCCACCCCTGCTTGATGCTTGGCAGTGATCTGGGCAACCTGATCTAGTTGAGGATGACATCCAGAGGGACGTGGACAGGCTGGAGAGGTGTGCCCAAGACAACCTCAGGACATTCAACAAGGCCAAATGTAAGGTCCTGCACCTGGGTAGGCACAATCCCAAGCACAGCTCCAGGCTGGGTGGGGAATAGCTGAGAGCAGCCCTGAAGAAAAGGCCCTGGGGGTCTGGGGTGATGAAAAACTCAACATGAGGCTGCAGTGTGAGTGCAGCCCAGACAGCAACTGTGTGCTGGGCTGCAGCAAGAGCAGTGTGGGCAGCAGGGCAAGGGAGGGGATTCTGCCCCTTTGCTCTGCTCTTGTCAGACCCCACCTGGAGTCCTGTGTGCAGTTCTGGAGCCCCCAGCACAGGAAGGACATGGAAGTGTTGGAGTGGGTCCAGAGGAGGCCACCAAGATGCTGAGAGGGCTGCAGCAGCTCTGCTGTGAGGACAGACTGAGAGAGTTGGGGCTCTGCAGCCTG
>VWZE01015263.1:11647-28445 GCA_013396675.1 Eubucco bourcierii | reverse complement strand
TAGTGGGAGGTGTCCCTGCCTATGGCAGGGGGTTGGAACTGGATGATCCTTGAGGTCTCTTCCAACTTTACCATTCTATGATTCTCAGTTCCTTTTGTTGATTGAAGCTACCATGCTTGGCATCTCGACCTGAAGGAGCATCCCGTTTTTCACAAGGATTTTAATGCTGGATTGTTTGTGACTGCACAAAGTTGTAAGGGAAGCCTGGCTGGAGGTAAACTTTCACCACAACTGTGAAAGAAAAGAAAATGAAAAAAAAAAGAAAAAAAGGCATATTTGTGAGGGTTTATTCAAAACTTTAAATAAGAGAGTAATGGATAAGGCCAGCAGGCAGGTTGTGGTGTTTGATTGCAGATAGTAGCAGCTGGCATGTTGGCAACTTAAAACTTACCTTAGACAATCTGTCAGTGCCAGGCAGGCTGCAGGGGACTAAACTGTCCACATCTAAGGTCAGAAGGAGACTTTCCTACAGTTGCTTAGAGAGTTATGAACTCTTCCTTCAAGACTGGCACAGGAGGAAGGTAACAAACAACACAAGACTCCCTGGCTCATGGTTTCCTCTGTGCTTTGTGAGGTGAGAAGGAATTTGGAATTAATGCTTTTCTGTGCTATTTAAAAGTATGTTGTGATGATTACTGCCTGAGTCATCCTTGCAGTGACATGCTTCTGTGAGTTCTAGATAGCTATTCTTAACAGATTGCTTGTAACCTTTAACAAAGCCTGGACCTCTTCTTTTACCTGCAGAAAATAGTAGCATTTATCCATATATCCAGGCTGACAGATTACATTTTGAGTAGCTCTTTGATTTTGCTGAGGAGCAGGAAAATCTGGGAAATGCAATATGGTCATTTTCTGTAATTTAGTGAGGATTACCAGAAGCAATTGAAGCAGGATCTGAATGCTTTTAGGGCATTGCTACACTGCTGCAGCCATCCATGACCTCTTTTCCAGTTTGAGGTGATAATAAGGCATGGGTCTGAAGTAAGAGCCTTGAGTGTATTGACTGAGAAGCTCATCATGAGCTGGCAGTGTCCTCATGCAGCCCAGAAGGCAAATTGTGTTCTAGGCTACAGCAAGAGGAGTGTGGCCAACAGGGCAAGAGAGGGGATTCTGCTCCTTTGCTCTGTGCTGCTGAGACCCCTCCTCAAACAATGCATCCAGTTCTCATGTCCCCATCCCAAGAAAGACACAGCTGCTGGAGTGAGTCCAGAGCCACAAAGGTGATCCCAGGGCTGGAACACCTCTGCTGTGAGGACAGGCTGAGGGAGCTGGGGGTGTTCAGCCTGGAGAAGAGAAGACTCTGGGGGGACCTTAGTGCTGCTTTCTGATACCTAAAAGGATCCTACAGGGAGGCTGCAGAGGGACTTTTCCTAATGACCTTTAGCAATAGCACAGGGGAGAATGGTTTGAAGCTGAGGCAGAGCAGCTTGAGACTGGATCTCAAGAAGTTCTTCAGCAGTAGGGTGGTGAGACTCTGAAATAGGTTCCCCAGGGAGGCTGTGGCTACCTCCTCCCTGGGAGTGTTCAAGGCCAGCTTGGATGTGGCCTTGAGCAGCTGAGTCTAGTTGAGAGTTGTCCCTGCCCATGGCAGGGAGGTTGGAGCAGATGATCTCTGAGATCCCTTCCATCTTAAGCCATTCTGTATTCTAAAGGGACAAGGAGATGCTGTCTTTCTTTTGGGCTGCAAAATAACACCACAAGATCCTGATTGTTTATTTGTGAAATCCTTTCATGTCTTCATGACAACTCCACTGATAGCTGTTGGAGGGCAGCACCTATCCAGGACACTCCTGGACTGCAGTGGTGGTAACTTTTCCTTCCAACCTAAACCATTCTGCATAGTAATGGGACAGTGATTACAACTGCTAGGAACACTGCTCCTGCTGGTAAGTTAAGAGGCTGTTAAAACAAGATTTAAGGAGACCTCAAATAGCAATAGGACATGATGGCACAATGTCCACCTGGAGACCAGTGCCAATGTTCAGCTGGAGACAGACCAGTGCCAAGTGGTGTCCCTCAGGGGTCAGTGCTGGCACCAGTGCTGTTTGACATCTTTGTCAGTGCCATGGACAGAGGAATCAGTGCAGCCTCAGCAAGTGTGCAGATGGCACCAAGCTGTGTGGCACAGTCGACTTGCTAGAGGGCAGGGATCCATCCAGAGGGACCTGCACAGGCTGCAGAGCTGTGCCCAGGCCAACCTGATGAAATTCAACAAGGCCAGGTGCAAGGTCCTGCACCTGGGTAGGCACAATCCCAAGCACAAGTCCAGGCTGGGTGGGGAATGGCTGAGAGCAGCCCTGAGGAANTTCTGGATTCCCCAGCACAGAAGGACATGGAAGTGTTGGAGTGGGTCCAGAGGAGGCCACCAAGATGCTGAGAGGGCTGCAGCAGCTCTGCTGTGAGGACAGGCTGAGAGAGTTGGGGCTGTGCAGCCTGCAGAAGAGAAGGCTTCCAGGACACCTTAGAGTAGCCTTCCAGGATCTGAAGGGGGCTCCAGGAAGGCTGGGGAGGGACTATTGACAAGGTCTTGCAATGCCAGGACAAGGGGCAATGGGTTTGAACTGGCAGAGGGGATATTTAGACTGGATGTTAGGAGGAAGTTGTTTGCAGTGAGGGTGGTGAGACACTGGCACAGGTTGCCCAGGGAGGTTCTGGCTGCTCCCTCCCTGGAGGTGTTCAAGGCCAGGTTGGAGGAGACCTTGAGTGAGCTGTGCTAGTGGGAGGTGTCCCTGCCTGTGGCAGGGGGTTGGAACTAGAAGATCCTTGAAGTCCCTTCCAACCTTACCATTCTATGTTAGCAATGGCAAACACAGCGCTGCACATAAAGCCACCCATCCTACCAGTCAGGTATTTAGTGGTTATAAAACTTCATGACTGGAATTTTTCTGTGATGCAGCACAATTACTTGGTCTTAGCTTAAATGTTGTGTCCCTATTAAGTTGAATTTATGCTAATTCTGTCCCAGTTAAACAGCAGAGAATGTTATTGGCTGCACTGCTAAATTGCTTTCCTTGGAGACCTCCTGTTAAATAAGCAATGCACTCCAAGTGGAATATAATGAATCACGTTCTTTTGCTTCAGCTTAATATGTTTTACATCTGTAACCAGGGGTAGAATTACATGCTCAGGGGATGACAAAAGACTTCTTGGGTCTTGTCCAGTCCTCAGTGAGCATGAAACATATCATGTGGTTTGCCCAGCTAATTTTTCAGTAGCCTGGGCTATGTCCTCCATTTGTGTTGGATGATGGCTCCACAGCCTTCACACTATTTAGCTGAATGTTGCAGCTAACATTTAGCTGGAAATGTTGCTTTCTCCTGGTTTCATTCCTGGCCTCCCAGTCGTTCCCATCACAGGCTGCTTATGTGCCAGAAGCATTTGGACTGCAGTCCATTAAAATAAACTCCTGGAATTAGCTGGATGGTGTCACTCAAACCAGAATGGTTGGGTGAATTTGACTGCAGTTTGCCCTTATGTTCACTACAGAGTTGAGTGATATGTTTCACCTTCCAGCTCTTCATTCCAACTGGATCCAGAAAGAATGTTGTCCTCTACTTCCAGTTCAGGTACTGGCAGCACTCACTGGGAGGAGAAAAAAGGAAACAGAAAGACTTTTATCATGTGTAGGTTGCCCTCCAGCATAGATTCATAGAATAGTTTAAGTTAGAAGGGAACTCAAAGCTCAACCAGTTCCAACTCCCTGCCATAGGCAGGGACATCTCCCACTACAACAGGTCACTCAAGGCCTCATCCAACCTGGCCTTGAACATCTCCAGGGAAGTTGTGGAGCACAGAATGTGATCAAAGATGACAGATTTCAGGCTTCTGTGTGGTTGAACATTTGCTGGGCTCCATTTATTGTTATGACAAACAGCAACTTCTATAATGTAGAATGAAAGGAATAACAGTCAGGAGGTCAGAAGCAAAGACTGTGCCTTGGAGGCAGTGCAGTGGGAGTGGTATGGAGCTGCTGGAGCTGGACATCCTTGAGTCCTTTTTCCTCATGAGATGCACAGTCCACTTTGCCTACAGGTCTTTGCAGCATGAGAGTGTCTTGCTTGCCTTCATGGCACTGTATAAACAACAAGGTGATGGCAGGAAGGATTCTTCTGTTCTCATGTGTTCAGTCTGGGTGGCAGAAACAGCATTGTGGAGTGATGGGGTTGGATAGGAAGTTGTGCAGCCACATTCCTGAGATGCACATGGAACAGGCTGCTAAGGGGAAAAAAAAGTTGCAGGTAGCTCACTTTTGTGTTTTGACTTTCTCATTCCAATCCTCCAGCAACAAACTAACCTGAGGAAAGGTACCTGGCCACTTCTGTGGCAAAGATCAGTGAGAAGAATGTTTGGAACAAAGAGAAGCATGTGTGAGCCTGCTGTACTCTATCCCAGCACCTGACATCCCTGCAGGTGGATCCAAGTGTTGGCAAAGGAGGATTTGCATGGGAAGAAAGGCTGCCTAAGGCAGCAGCTGTATCTTGAATGTGTTCCCATAGTAATACCACACTCTCAGCATGACTGCACTCCCACCTATAGCTAAGACTTAAAAGCATCTACATTGGAGCCTCTGTGTTACATGGGCATGTGTCTAGGTATGCACTGATTCCTTTCTGGTGATCATTTCTATCATTGGCACTGTAGGCAAAGATATTTATCTGGAGTTATTAACTACAACCAGAGTAAAAATCAATGAGTTTCAGTAGCCAACAATGCACTGTAACATTAATTGCCTCCTTTAAAACAAAAATCTACTCAATAATTACTTACATACTTATTTATTTATAAGTAACTAAGTATAAACTTATATTATTGCACATGTGGTAAGGAAAGTGATACCTGAGACCTTTTCACTTCCTACAGGTAACTGAAAGAAGGTTGTAGCAAGGGGAGAAGTTGGCATCTTCTCCCGAGAAACAGTGATAGGATGAGAGGAATTGGCCTCAAGTTGCTCCAGAGTAGGTTTAGGCTGGGGTTGCCAAGGACTGGGAACAGGCTGCCAAGGGAAGTGGTGGAGTCACCATCCCTAGAGGGATTTGCAAGATAGGATCATAGAATGGTAAGATTGGAAGGGACCTCAAGGATCATCCAGTTCCAACCCCCTGCCATAGGCAGGGACACCTCCCACTAGCACAGGTCACTCAAGGCCTCCTCCAACCTGGCCTTGAACACCTCCAGGGAGGGAGCAGCCACAACCTCCCTGGGCAACCTGTGCCAGTGTCTCACCACCCTCACTGCAAACAACTTCCTCCTAACATCCACTTTCAATCTCCCCTCTGCCAGTTCAAACCCATTGCCCCTTGTCCTGGCATTGCAAGCCCTTGTCAATAGTCCCTCCCCAGCCCTCCTGTAGCCCCCTTCAGATCCTGGAAGGCTACTCTAAGGTGTTCTGGAAGCCTTCTCTTCTCCAAGCTGCAGAACCCCAACTCTCTCAGTCTGTCCTCACAACAGAGCTGCTCCAACCCTCTGAGCATCTTTGTGGCCTCCTCTGGACTGGCTCCAACAGTTCCATGTCCCTCCTGTGCTGGGGGCTCCAGAACTGCACACAGGACTCCAGGTGGGGTCTGAGGAGAGCAAAGATGTGTAGATGTGGTGCTGAGGGACATGGTTTAGTGGTGAACTTGGCAGTGTAAGATCATGAAATCCAATTGTTAACCTAAAAGATCTTTTCCAACTTAAAATGGTTGTGTGTTATTGTAAATAAAGCCTGCTGCAGCTATCTAGTCATGTTTTTATATGCTCCTGCTCTCACTAAAGATAGACTCTGTTCTTCTTCCAGGCAGTTATGGCTAGGGAGGAGAGAGTTGCTCAGAAATTGCCTCATGTACAACTCAGGATGTGGAGCCACAGGATACAGTAGCTGTTTGCTTGACCTTGTCTGTGATGGGTCCCTGTGCAGATGTGTATGGATGAGAGATGCATCCTAGAGAAAGAATCTAGGTTAGGAGCTTTAGACCTCTTCCCCAGTCCATTAGAGAGAATATTTTGTGTTTTACTTGTTCTGCTTTGTACTAATTTCCCCAATTTTCATGCATTTGTGCCAATTTGCTTCTCTTAAATACAGTTGCTGAAGGTCCATTATGGGTCATTAAGGGTTATTTCTATAATCAGATTAATCATAGAATGGTAAGGTTGGAAGGGACCTCAAGGATCATCCAGTTCCAACCCCCTGCCATAGGCAGGGACACCTCCCACTAGCACAGCTCACTCAAGGCCTCCTCCAACCTGGCCTTGAACCCCTCCAGCGAGGGAGCAGCCACAACCTCCCTGGGCAACCTGTGCCAGTGTCTCACCACCCTCACTGCAAACAACTTCCTCCTAACATCCACTTTCAATCTCCCCTCTGCCACTTCAAACCCATTGCCCCTTGTCCTGGCATTACAAGACCTTGTCAATAGTCCCTCCCCAGCCTTCCTGGAGCCCCCTTCAGATCCTGGAAGGCCACTCTAAGGTCTCCTGGAAACCTTCTCTTCTGCAGGCTGCAGAGCCCAAACTCTCTCAGCCTGTCCTCAGAGCAGAGCTTCTGCAGCCCTCTGAGTATCTTCGTGGCCTTCAGTGGACCCACTCCAACACTAGACTGGTAATTAGTCACCCTGATAAGTGGGGGTCTCTTACCTCTTAGTGTTCAACAGCCTTACCCAGAGGCTGGGCTGAGATGGTTTAGAGATGCATAACTTAGTGAGATCAGTGCCTTTGCTGGAGAGTGGCTTGGACTGGTTGATCTCATGGTCCCATCTCAGCTGAAACTCTTCAGTCTTGCTTGCCAAATTCCTGAGACCAAAGAAAGGGAGATGAGCTTATTGCTGATGTTATCATGCCTTTTATTTTTTTTTTCCTTCTCTAAAAAGAAATAAAATGAACTTTAAAAAGTTTTAGCAGGCATTGCACTCTTTTCCTCAAGGTAGAGAGCAAAGTTTGGGTGCTACCCTGTAATAGAGATGGGCAATTGTCCTTTGGCCACATCACTCTGCAGTATGGACCATAGCTGGACAATAATAGTAGCTGCAAAAGGAGATGCTCACCTCATTCATCTGTCAGGAGCAACCTAAGCTCAAATGATGACAAGGGAAAAAAGAACTCTTGTGACAAGTTCTATTTGATGCAGCACTCCTTTGAAAAGCATAGAGATAAAACACAGGGCTGAAGCCTGCTCCCTGGAGTTCTCCCTCAGTGTGGCTGCTCTTAATATAACAAAACCTCTGCAAAGCAGGTCCCATATAACTTTCAGCTCATCCAGATAGCAGCTGCCCAGAATTTGGTTGGAATAAGTGAATGCCATTAACTGTGCTTGATGGAGCTGGGTTATTTTGCTCAGGGTGGGGTTGTGGATTCTCCCTCTCTAGAGATTCAAAACCTACCTGGACATGTTCCTGTGTGATCTGGTCTAGGTGATCCTGCTCTGCAGGGAGGTTGGACTGGATGATCTCTCAAGGTCCTTTCCAGCCTCTGACATTCTATGATTTACCCCAAAAGAGAGTTTTGCCAGATGTATTGCAGGAGAAAAAGTTTGGGCAATCCTAATCTGAAACACACTTTAAGACTGCATCATTGACTGTCTGTGCTCTGGGTGCTTGCTTAGCAGTGTGATTTTCCTTTACCTTTTACTTCTGCTTCTGTGCTTATGAGTGAGCAGACTCTGGTTTGTCTCCAATATGAATAACTGCTGGTGATCATCAGGTTTGGAAGCTTCTGGCTCACTAGCAAGTCTGCTCTGCTCAGGAGCTGTTTCAGAGTATGAAACCAAGGGAATCAGGCTGAGAGAGTTGAGGCTCTGCAGCCTGGAGAAAAGAAGGCTTCCAGGAGACCTTGGAGTAACCTTCCAGGATCTGAAGGGGACTACAGGAAGGCTGGGAAGGAACTATTGGCAAGGATGAGGAGGAATGGGTTTGAACTGGCAGAGGGGAGATTGAAACTGGATGTTAGGAGGAAGTTGTTTGCAGTGAGGGTGGTGAGACACTGGCACAGGTTGCCCAGGGAGGTTGTGGAGCACAGAATCACCCAACGTGATCTTTGATCACGTTGGGTGATTCTGTGCTCCACAACCTCCCTGGAAGTGTTCAAGGCCAGGTTGGATGAGACCTTGAGTGACCTGTACTAGTGGGAGGTGTCCCTGCCTATGGCAGGGGGTTAGAACTAGCTGATCCTTGAGGTCCCTTCCAACCTTACCATTCTATGAATCAACCCCAGCTAATTGCCCCTCTCAGTACCTACTGTTATGTTTATTATTCCCACCTTTATGGTGATAAATACACAGATTTCTGAGCCTTCTGTCCCATTTACAAAGCCACATTCCCAACCTAGCTCCTGTTTGGATGGAATGATTTCCCTGTTTGCAGGTCTTCCTGGTGACTGCAGTGATGGAAGTACGTCCACTAAAAACCTGAGGTGGTAAAATGCCATCATCACTGGGCAGAAATCCATGTGTGCTACTGGTTATAGAAAGTGTAATGGAACATCCTATGGTGGTGGGTTTGTGTTTCCTGTTCAAGCAAACTGCTGGCAACTGCCAAAAATAACTCACCATGATACACTTGGAATAGCAAAATTTATTTCACTGCTCTGACACATTTGAGGTTGCACAGAAAGAACTGAGCCGTGCATTCCTTTCCTTCCTGAGGAGCTCTGTAGCTTTCTCACAGGGAAAAAAAGAAAACCAAAACCAACAAACAAAACAAAACAAAGCAAAACAAAAAAACCCAAAACAAAACAAAGCAACTGAAACCAGAAACCAAAACCCCAAACCAACCCAAACCCAAAACCCAAACCAACCAAACCCCAAAACTCAAACCAACTAAAACCCAAACAAACCCAAACCCTAAACCCAAACAAACCCAAACCAACCAAACCCCAAAACCCAAACCAATCAAACCCCAAACCCCAAATGAACCAAAACCCCAAAACCCAAACCAATCAAACCCCAAAACCTAAACCAATCAAAACCCAAACCAACCAAACCCCCAAAACCCAAACCAATCAAAACCCAAAATCTAAACCAATCAAAACCCAAACCAATCAAACCCCAAAACTTAAACCAATCAAAACCCAAACCCCAAAACCCAAACCAACCAACCCCCAAAACCCAAACCAACCCAAACCCCAAAACCTAAACCAATCAAACCCCAAACCAACCAAAGCCCAAACCCCAAACCAACCAAACCCCAAAACTCAAACCAACTAAAACCCAAACAAACCCAAACCCTAAACCCAAACAAACCCAAACCAACCAAACCCCAAAACCCAAACCAATCAAACCCCAAACCCCAAATGAACCAAAACCCCAAAACCCAAACCAATCAAACCCCAAAACCTAAACCAACCAAACCCCAAAACCCAAACCAACCCAAAACCCAAACCAATCAAACCCCAAAACCTAAACCAATCAAAACCCAAACCAACCAAACCCCAAAACCCAAACAAACCAAACCCCAAACCAACCACACCCCAAAACCCAAACACACCAAACTCCAAAACCCAAACCCACCAAAACCCACACCCACCAAAACCCAAAACCACCAAAACCCAAACCCACCAAAGAAGCAAAACTAAATATGACTGTGAAATGTAGGTTTGGGTTTTTATTTTTTTCTCAATTAAATTGCTTTGAGCACATCTGAAAAATTCCTCCTTGTCATGTAGAATCATAGAATGGCTTAGGTTGGAAGACTCCTTAGGGTTCAGCAGGAGCAGGGAGGTGATTGTCCTCTTGTGCTCAGCTCTGGTGTGGCCACAACTTGAGTGTTGTGTTCACTTTGGGGCACCTCAGTGCAAGAGAGATGTGGAGGTGCTGGAGAAGTGCAGAGGAGGGCAAGGAAGCTGGGGAAGGGCCTGGAGTATAAATCTGATGAGTGACTGACGGAGCTGGGGATGGTTAGTGTGAGGAAGAGGAGGCTGAGGTGAGACCTTATTGCTGTCTACAGCTACCTGAAAGGAGGCTGTGGAGAGGTTGGTGCTGGTCTCTCCTCACAGTTAATTAGTGATAGAACAAGAGGGAATGGCCTCAAGCTGCCACTGGGGAGGTTTAGACTGGATATTAGGAAACATTTTTCCCCACCAAGAGTGGTCAGGGACTGGAATGAGCTGCCCAGGGAGGTGATGGAGACCCCAACCCTGGGTGTGTTTAGAAGTCATTTGGCTGTGGTGACTGAGTCTATGGTTTAGGATGCACCTTGTAGAGCAGGAATCTTGCTTGGACTTGGTGATCCTGAGGGGCTTTGCCAACCTGAATGTTTCTGTGGTTCTGTGATCATCTACTCCAACCTCCTCATCACAGGCAGGGACTATTTAAGTGATAGTTATGTGAAAGGTAGTTGCACTTTAGTAGTACTATTAAAAAAAAAAAGAAAAAGAAAAAGCCACCTAAGAGAGAAGCAGAGCAACTTGGCAGATGAACAGCATAAAAGCCCACAGGATGGGTTCTGTGTCAACAGAAATAAGCATCTCCATCCTTATCATTGGCTGTGAAAAGCTACTTGGCAAGTTGTGAATCCTGATCAATCTCATCTTCCTCATTCCCAAGAGGGAAAAAAACCACCAAACTCCTTTCCTCTCTGAGCTGTGTGTCTATGCTGAGTTCCAGACCCAGGCTCTTTCTGTTACTGGGAGGATATTGAGATCTTGATTATCATAGAATGGTCTGGGTTGGAAGGGACTTCCAGAGGTCATCTAGTCACAGTCTCACAGTATCACCAATGTTGGAAGAGACCTCAAAGTTCATCAAGTACAACCCCATAACACAGCCCTCCAGACCAGACCATGGCACCAAGTGCCACGTCCAAACCTGCCTTGAACACCTCCAGGGACGCTGACTCCACCACCTCCCTGGGCAGCCCATTCCAGCAGTCAATGACTCTCTCAGGCAACAACTTTCTCCTCACCTCCAGCCTAAACTTCCCCTGGCACAGCTTGAGACTGTGTCCTCTTGTTCTGCTGCTGCTTGCCTGAGAAAAGAAAGCAACCTCCTCCTGGCTACAACCACCCTTCAGGTAGCTGGAGACAGCAGCTCTCCTATGAGGACAGGTTGAGAGAGTTGGGGCTCTGCAGCCTGCAGAAGAGAAGGCTTCCAGGGGACCTGATAGTAGCCTTCCAGTGTCTGAAGGGGGCTNCACTGGCACAGGTTGCCCAGGGAGGTTGTGGCTGCTCCCTCCCTGGAGGTGTTCAAGGCCAGGTTGGAGGAGGCTCTGAGTGACCTGTACTAGTGGGAGGTGTCCCTGCCTATGGCAGGGGGTTGGAACTAGATGATCCTTGAGGTCCCTTCCAACCTTACCATTCTATGATTCTATGATAATAGTCCAGGCTGCTCTGCAGCAAACAGGAACATCCTCAACTAGATCAGGTTGGATGCTTCTTTTTGCTGACATTTTCTTAAATCCCAGTGAAGAGCAAAGGACTACCCCTGCTTGGCTTGCAACTAGAAGTCAAGCAGAATTTATAGGCAGTCTCCCTGTGATAGTTTTGTACACCAGCACCTTACTGGATGTGCTGGTTTGAGGCTAGTTGGAATATTTTAATGGAGAAAATTAGATTATAGGCTGTGAAAAGCAAACAGTGGTGATGTCTACTTCACTCATAAGCTTGCTGAGATGTTTAATAGTGAAAACAAACACAGATAAGACACAGAGTCTTGGGCTGTCCAACTTCTTGCTTTCTCCTCTTTGCCAAGTAACCTCAGTAACTACTTTCCTTCTAACGCCCCTGACTGATCCTCCAAACTCACCTTGCACATAAAGCAAACCCTGGGGTAAGGTACAGGGGTGGGGAGAAGGTGGAAGGGTGGTTGGGAGCCCCTCCTGGGGTCTCTGATTTCTGGGAGGGGAGTTGTGTTTCTGTATTCCCTTTAACTTGTCTATGTCTGTAACTATTCCTGTCTGTTGTGTCTATCTCTGCTTGTCCATTGTGCTGAGCTGTAAATAGAGCTTCAGTCCTTAACTTCCAGCTGGCTGAGTCTAGTCTGGGTCATTTTACAAAGTGTGAGGGGGGCAGGGAACCCCCAAACCATCACACTGGGATAGTTTTGCAGACAAATTAGCCTGTTGTCATGCTCCCTAGATGCTAAAGAGCATGGGGACAAACCTGATTAGCTCTTCCCCAATCTAGGTTCTTGTTGCTGAGTCTTATCTGAACTTCATAGTTGAGGAAGAAAAATCTCTTTTAGGAAGGAACAAGAATCCACTGTAAAATTCTTAACTGTCCTTTGCTTCCAAGTGGGAGTTCAGTTCACAAGAGGCCAGTACAAACCCAGCTGATGCAATAGCAGCCAGAGTGCAGAAGGTACGGTGGGAGTCTTGCTGCTAATGAGGTTAATTTATTTTGCACTGTGGGTCAAGGAGGAGGGGGGGAAAAAAAAAAAAATTCATGCTGACCTAGCTCAGGCAGCACTTAAATGTATGTGTGTTTGTGTGGCAGGGGACAGCAGTGGGAGGAAAACCGAGGAGGAAGCAAGAATAAGCAAACCAAGATTGATTTATTGGCTCTGAATTGTTCATCTGTATTCCCTTCACCATGCTGCAGGGGAGGAGTGAGGCTCTGCCACTGTGGTTGGGGAACACAGCAAGAGAGGGGGAGGAAGGTGATAGCTATCACAGGCTCCAAAAAGTGTTTAGTTTTCCAGGGGCTCTGATGAAACAAATGTTGCTGCTGCCTGGCAGCCCTTGCAGGCGTTTCTCGGGATGGAATTAATCAGGAGATAATTTGGCTGCTGTGATGAGCCAGGGTTGGTTTGGCAGCACAGAAACCACTTGTCTGAGTTTCCCAAGGCCAGCCCCGTTTGCCTGACTTCCTTCTGTGCCCAAGATAATGCCACCAGCTTTGGGCAAGGGTTTGCTGTTGATGGGGTAAGTGGCAGCCACAGATAAGGATGGATGACCATTGTTGTGTCGAGGCTATGAGAGTTGGGGCTCTGCAGCCTGCAGAAGAGAAGGCTTCCAGGAGACCTTGGAGTGGCCTTCCAGGATCTGAAGGGGGCCTACAGGAGGGCTGGGAAGGAACTATTGACAAGGGCTTGTAATGACAGGATGAGGAGGAATGGGTTTGGACTGGCAGAGGGGAGATTGAAACTGGATGTTAGGAAGAAGTTGTCTGTAGTGAGGGTGGTGAGGCACTGTGTAGTGAGGGTGGTGAGGCACTGGCACAGGTTGCCCAGGGAGGTTGTGGAGCACAGAATCACCCAACGTGATCTTTGATCACGTTGGGTGATTCTGTGCTCCACAACCTCCCTGGAAGTGTTCAAGGCCAGGTTGGATGAGACCTTGAGGAACCTGTTCTAGTGGGAGTTGTCCCTGCCTATGGTGAGGGATTGGAACTAGGTAATCTTTGAGATCCCTTCCAACCTAAACCCTTTTATGATTATGGAGCCCTGGTCATTATAAGGGAGAAGGTCAAAAGTAACCCATGGGACTGGCCTAAGGACTGCAGTTGTGCACAACTAAATGGTTACCCCCCCAAAAAAAAAATTAAAAAAAGGTTTAGTCCCTGCCCTATTTGTGCACAGAGAAAGGATTTCACTGCTGCTACCCCTTGTAAGTGGGAGCTGAAAGATCCAATAGAGCCTTGCACTAAAGAGCAATGTGTGGTGTCTGGGCACAAACAAGGAGGAAGCTCATTTACCATAGCAGAAACAACCTGTAGGTAAGGTTGTCTGTGTTTCCTCTGTGCACCTACTTGAGCTTTACCTCAATTTTACTTTTAATCACTTTTAAACTGTAATTATCCCCTTTAGTGACCATTTCAGTTTGCTCCTGTGCAAGTGCAAAGGCTTCAGTCAGAACTCAGCACAGTGCAGATTGTTCTGGCCCTTAGGGGAAGCTTCACAGAGTCATTTTGGTTGGAAAAGACCTTTAAAGATTATCAAGTCCAAACATTATCTCATTCTACCAAGTCTGGTGCTCACCCATGTGTCCAAGCACCTCATCTATGTGTCTTTTGAACACCTATAGGCAGGGGTATTCAGCCACCTCCCTGGGGAGCCTTTTCAGTGTTTGATAACCCTTTCAACCAGAAAATTTCTTCTAATGTCCATCTAAACCTACCCTAGTGTAGCTTGAGCCATTCCCTCTCATTACTTGGGAGAAGAGACCAATCCATGTCCAATCTAAACCTACCCTGGTGTAACTTGAGGCCATTTCCTCTTGTTACTTGGGAGAAGAGACCAATCCATGTCAAATCTAAACCTACCCTGGTGTAGCTTGAGGCCATTTCCTTTTGTTACTTGGAAGAAGAGACCAATCCATGTCCAATCTAAACCCACCCTGGTGTAGCTTGAGGCCATTTCCTTTTGTTACTTGGGAGAAGAGACCAATCCATGTCCAATCTAAACCCACCCTGGTGTGACTTGAGGCCATTTCCTCTCCTTACTTGGAAGAAGAGACCAACACCTTGCTACAGCCTCCTTCCAGGTAGTTGTAGAGAGTGAGCCTCCTTTACTCCATACTAAACAACCCTGAATCACTGAATTAACCAGGTTGGAAAAGACCTCTAAGATCCAACCTATCACCTAACACCTTCTAGTTAATTAAACCATGGCCTCATCCTGTAGCCACTTCTCCTAAGATCTGTTCTGCAAAGCCTTCATTGCCCTTCTCTGGATCTGCTTCAGCACCTCAATGTCCTCTTTGTAGTGAGGGGCTCAGAATGTTGTGCAGTGCTCAAGGTATGACCTCTCCAGTGCTGAGCCCAAGGGGCAAACACTCCCCTGGTCCTGCTTTGCACACTGTTCCTGTGACAACCCAGGATGCTGGTGGCCTTCTTGGCCACCTGAGCACACTGCTGGCTGATGTTCAACTGTCTGTTGATCAACACCCCCAGGTCTTTCTCTGCTGGGCTGCTTGCCAGCCACTATTCCCCAAACCTGTGGTGTTCAGCATAGATGAGGATGGAAGCTCCTGTCTCATGTGGTGTTGTTTGAACTTGCTAAGCACATGGAGTCATATGAAATGATTGCAGTGCTCTGCAAGGTATAAATAAAACTCTCTGTGCTTTTTGCCTTTGACTTTCGTGATACACAGTGACCAGATGGGTTCTGTGGCAGTGGTGCAGCTAGAGGTGAGCAAGCAGCTGAACACCTAAGTGGGCAAACTCATTTTGCCCTTTTCCTTTCATCTCTTCTTCTGGCACATGTTCTGCCTGGTTCTACCTCCTACTGCTTGTTGTATTGTTGGCATAAAAGATGAGTGACAGTGGAGCAGTAAGTGGGCTCTGCAGCGGGACCTCGACCGCCTGCACAGATGGGCAGAGTCCAAGGGGATGGAGCTCAACAAATCCAAGTGCCAGGTGCTGCACTTTGGCCACAACAACCCCATGCAGAGCTATAGGCTGGGGTGGGAGTGGCTGGAGAGCAGCTAAACAGAAAGGGATCTGGGGGTGCTGATTGACACCCACCTGAACATGAGCCAGCAGTGTGCCCAGGTGGCCAAGAAGGCCAATGGCATCCTGGCCTGCATCAGCAAGAGTGTGGCCAGCAGGAGCAGGGAGCTCATTCTCCCCCTGGACTCTGCACTGCTTAGGCCACACCTTGAGTCCTGTGTCCAGTTCTGGGCCCCTCCATTGAAGAAGGACATTGAGGTGCTTGAGTGTGTCCAGAGAAGGGCAACGAGGCTGGGGAGAGGCCTGGAGCACAGCCCTATGGAGAGAGGCTGAGGGAGCTGGGATTGGTTAGCCTGGAGAAGAGGAGGCTCAGGGGAGACCTTCTTGCTGTCTCCAGCTACCTGAAGGGTGCTTGTAGCCAGGAGGAGGTTGCTTTCTTCTCTCAGGCAAGCAGCAGCAGAACAAGAGGACACAGTCTCAAGTTGTGCCAGGGGAAGTTTAGGCTGGAGGTGAGGAGAAAGTTGTTGCCTGAGAGAGTCATTGACTGCTGGAATGGGCTGCCCAGGGAGGTGGTGGAGTCAGCGTCCCTGGAGGTGTTCAAGGCAGGTTTGGACGTGGCACTTGGTGCCATGGTCTGGTCTTGAGGGTTGTGGTGATGGGTTGGACTTGATGAGCTTTGAGGTCTCTTCCAATCTTGGTGATACAGTGAGACTATGAAGTGGCCTGTGTGAGCCTACAGTGGCCCTGCTCTCCAGGAGGGATGAAGGCACAGTTTAATTATGCAGGCCACTCCTGGGAGGGATTATAAAGTCTTTAATAACATTCTGTGAAGGGCACAGGTATTATACAAATCTAATTTCTGCAGTGATTTAGGGAGTTTGAAATGACATTCCTGCAACTGAAAGGCTGCCTGCCTGATTAACCTGTAGTCCAGAAGTCCAAGGCTCGTGGGGAAAGAAAGATTAATTCTAACTGAGGTAAAACAGCTGCAAGAATGACTTAACATTCCTCATGGGGAAACTGTTGTTGGCTTAACACCTTTTGACTCTGCTTGAGGTAAGCACTGTCAGCCCTTAAAAAGGTAGGAATTTCACTTTTGCAGTGCCCTTGACCTCTTTGTTTCCAGGCCTGTGGAGCTGTAAGATAAGAGTAAACCTTAAAGCTCTGCTCTTCTGTTGTCTAGGAAACCTGTTACAAGCCTGAGGCTGAGTCTTTGCCTCTCTTGGGATAGACTTAGGCTTAATGTCGAATTTTGTTTATTTTTTAGGGTCTTGCTTCTTCCTAGAGGAATTGAAAGAAAATATTTGTTATTGTTTCAGTAAAGATATTGGGAATATTGCTTAGTCAGCTGTCTTCACCACGTGAAAAAGGAGTTGCTGCAGTATCTGTGACAGGGGGAGGGATGGATGGAGAGGTGAATGAAGAATGGATGGAGAGGTGGATGGAGGGGTGGATGGAGGGATTGGATAGAGGGATTGGATGGAGGGATTGGATGGAGAGGTGA
>VWZE01015259.1:35995-46296 GCA_013396675.1 Eubucco bourcierii | reverse complement strand
CAACCTTACCATTCTGTGATTCTATGATTCTATAAGGCAGAGAGTCTCTCATTCTCTTTGCGAGTTGCTGTGTCTTCTCTCTGATAACTCAACTAACCACTCTGCTTCTAACTCCCCTTGCTCATCCTCCAAACTCACCTTGCACATAAGGCAGACCCTGGGGTAAGGTAGAAGGATGGGAAGGTGGAAGGGTGGTTGGGAGCCCCTCCTGGGGACTCTGATTTCTGGGAGGGGAGTTGTGTTTCTGTATTCCCTTTAACTTGTCTATGTCTGTAACTATTCCTGTCTGGTGTGTACATCTCTGCTTGTCCATTGTGCTGAGCTGTAAACAGAGCTTCAGTCCTTAACTTGCAGCTGGCTGAGTCTAGTCTGGGGGATTTTCACAGTGGAGGCTTAGGTGTGGGTCACTTCCAAACCATCACAATACTATATTAAAACAGTACTAATGCTTTGCTGTAAGCCTACCAACTGGAGTGCAAACTGGTTTTGTTGACCTTTGTGAAATGACTGCAGTAGCATTGGAATTCTTGGACTTGTTCTGGTGTCTATCTAAACATAGCAGTGAGTGACTTGTTTAGTTTGTGGAATCTGCACTGCCTCTTGCATAAGAAATCACAGAGATATTAATGCTAAACTATTGCTGCATCCCTTGATGCATTACAATCATACTACGAAGCTTTCAATAGATGATTTTTTTCTCATGTTCTTAGACAACCCTGACCTTCAGTTCTTAGTGAGGTGAATAATATTAGACCACATCTAAAGAGAACAGTGCAATCATCTTTTCTACTTGCAGCACGAAGACAGTCAACAGTATTTGATACAATCGGCATGTGTCTTGATACTGAAGGCACATGGTGACAAGTTTAACTGAATGTAGTTATTTACCTGTCACAAAATGTACCTTATGGTGATAAACTTCAGCCATAAAATTGGAAGACTATCACATAAACATGTTTCATGAAGAAATACACTAACAGATTTCACTGCTAGTTTATAGTTGGAAAGCTGTCTTCTATTTATTCTGCTGCAATTTTTACAGTAAGTCGGGTTCCAAAACTCATTACGTTTTACAGCTAACTAAGAACTGGGTGTTGGATTCTTCTCCAACCAACAGGCCTAATTAGTATGCAATAAATTGAAACAACATGATGAAGGACGTGTGAAAGGATGCTAAGACTAGATGCAGCTTCAGCGTGCTTAGAAGCAGAGGAAACTGCATAGCTTGTGCATGGTGTGCCTGGGTAGGTACTTCACACAACAAATGGGGAAGCTTCCCCCACCTTTGCACCTTCTCCTCTATCAGCATATCCTAATGCAGACACTGCAATAAGCATATCAAGGCAGTTCACTTCATATTTGTATGCAATAAATCCTAAACTCCATGCAAAACTATCATTTTCTTTTCATTACTTATCACACATCTTTTAGATAAATTTCCTTTCCCTGTAATCTTAAAGGATGCTTTGTTCATAACATTTACTAAAGGTTAAGCTATGAAATACCCCAAACAATAGCTTGAATAAACTCAAAGGCATTGGTTTATCTTCAGCATAAATCGACCTTGCTCAAATTCAGTGTTTCCAGCTTGACATTTTACTGGTTCTGGGAGATGTTCTGAGCTACAAGAAATAGGAAGGTTTCTCAGTTCTGCTGAAATCAAAGAGAATTAGAGGCTTGCCTTCATCTATGCCTTTGAGGATTCCTGCTTTGTGTTTGACCAGTTCCTATCAATGTGATTTTAAATCTGGGGTCACTCTTCTACTGGATTAACAATCCTACCATGATCAGTTACAGCATGTGAGCTGTAAACTGTGTTTGTAAAACATTCCCTCACAGAAAGGTGACTTCATCTAGGAGGCTGTGTTCATCTTGAGTTCTTTAGCCCAGCAGGTGAACAGTGGAGTACAAAGAGTCTTCAAGGAACAGTCGCAAAGCAAGTGGTTTCTTTTGACTCTGTCCCACATGGCATCCTGGGCACCAAACTGGAAAAACATGGACTGGGTGTGTGGAGCACTGCTGGGTAAGGAATTGGCTGGATGGTGGCACACAGAGAGTGGCGATCAAGGGCACAATGTCCACCTGCAGACCAGTGTCAAGTGGCTCCCTCAGGGGTCAGTGCTGGCACCAGTGCTGTTTGATATCTTTGTCAGTGCCATGGACAGAGGAATCAGGGCAGCCTCAGCAAGTGTGCAGATGGCACCAAGCTGTGTGGCACAGTCGACTTGCTAGAGGGCAGGGATCCATCCAGAGGGACCTGGACAGGCTGCAGAGCTGTGCCCAGGCCAACCTCAGGACATTCAACAAGGCCAAGTGTAAGGTCCTGCACCTGGGTAGGCACAATGCCAAGCACAGCTCCAGGTTGGGTGGGGAATGGCTGAGAGCAGCCCTGAGGAACAGGCCCTGGGGGTCTGGGGAGATGAAAAGCTCAACATGAGCACTGGTGATTCTGTGTTCCACAACCTCCCTGGAGGTGTTCAAGGCCAGGTTGGATGAGGCCTTGAGTGACCTGTGCTAGCGGGAGGTGTCCCTGCCTATGGCAGGGGGTTGGAAGTGGATGATCTTTGAGGTCCCTTCCAACCTTACCATTCTATGATTCTATGACACAGACACACGTGCACACATGCATGTGCCTTACAGGCCTTTGTTAGTCACTGAGACACCTCAGCTAGGAGGGCAAGCCCCAGGTTCTTCCTCCCACTCACCCAAGAAGTTTGCAGGGCAAGGGCATTTCAGCCAGGTGGGTGAGGTCTCTGTATGCTGTGGGGCTATGTGGGCCATGGGACTGATGGCTATGAGGCCACCTCACAAAACTTACAACAAGCACAGGAAGAAGTTTTTTGTTTCCTGGTATAATGTATCCTCTCTTACAATGAGGTGTTGAGGTGCTCAACATTAACCAATAAATGCTTTCCTGTGTGTGAAATCAGTGGGATATCAGCCTGGGGGAGCCAGAAGAGTGGTGGTTCCTGGGAAGAAGAGCATGAACAGCATGTCACCTTTCCTCTCAGCTGCAGCTTACATTGCCACATTTCCAATCACAGAAAAAGGTTTCCAGTGATGCTCTGCTGAGCATACATGGCCTGGATGCTGGGGTGGGGAAAGACTGCCCTGCTAGGAGGGAGCAGTAGTTCCTCACTTCAGTACTTTGTTGGCTTCATTGACATAGTTACCTCCTCAAGTTGTGTCATGGAAGGCCAAGATAGGCCTGAATATCTTCTGGTTTGCCCAGACATGTTTTCTGCTCTCCCTCCTTCTGCTGCTGGGAGAAGTATCTGCAGGAAAGGAAGACAAAAGAGCCCTGGTGCCTCTGTGTCTGTCCAAACTTGTGTACAGGTACCTGTACTGTGTTTATACACTTGTCTGTGTCCTGCCCTAAAAGGTAAACAACCAAGCCCTGACTTCACCTAATATGGTTAAGCTTGGCAAAGTGCCATTCTGATTGGCTAATTGGTGTCCAAAGGCTCATTAGACTCGGGCTACATTGATGAAAGTGATGAGCAGGTGAAGTAAGGTGCTTACTGCTGCCGCCATTGCTTTTGCACTAATGCACTCTCTGCTTCTGGCAGTGCTCTGCCATTGCCTTCTGCCATTGCACCTGCCAGGCTCTGCTAAGCTATAAGCTAGCTCTGCTGCATAATAACAAGCCCTGATACTTTGGGATTGTACACCTGGAAACTGCTTTGCTCAAGTTTGCCAGGAATAGGCAACAACTGCCTCCATGCGATAGGCTTGCTTAGCCAGCGTGACACCGTGCCATGACTGCACATCTACAGGGCAGCCTGTCTGCCTGTATTGGTTTGAGTTTAGTTTCTCAGGGGAAACCAATATAAAAAAAAAACAGTAGGATGCCTTCCCCCCCTCCTCTTTTGGAAAGGGGGAGACAGAAGTGGTAAAATCACCCAAGAACAGTCTGGCTACCATTTGGAAGGTAAAAGGAAACTTTAACAAATAAAAGGTATTTAAGGTAGGGGAGTTACAAATAGGTATAGGGAAGGGAAAACAAGATACAAAATATATCTACAACCAGATGGATGGGAGTGGATGGAAGAGATGTGTGAGACTGGGAGAGACTGGCCCTGTGGTGAGACAGGAGAGTAGGAACAAGGATGGTGCCAGGCACGCAGGCCACAGAGAGAGCAACAGGAAATTCCTCTGTGTATATAGGGGGTCCAGACAGGAAGTGGGAGTGGGCTAAACACTACACCTAGGGTCAAGCAGACATGGGGTCAGGTTCTGACTACTCCACCCACCCAGGGGGGTTAACCCTTTACACTGCCCCTCTGCAAGTCTTCTGCCGAGTCAGGAGCCAAGAGGGACCAGGACAAGGCCAGAGATTGTTTGCCTCCTTCCCCAGCATCCTTGATAGAGCCTGGGAAGATCAGAAGCCCCTCAGCAGCTGACAAGACACCAACAGAACTCTCTGCAAGTGTTTGGGTACTGTCTGAAGCTGTAATTAGTCCTGGGAAATCTGGAGATGAATATTTGTGAGTAAATACCCAAAAGTCTCTTTAGAAAATCTTTAACAAAGCTCTGTAAACTCTCCAACTGAATCCAAGTACATCTAGTGGGCAAGCAGTACAATTGACTGTGAGAACTCCTCTTTCCAGTTCCAGTTATCTCTTCAGTGTTCCAGATCCTGTTGTTCCTTTGTATAATGTTTTCATGACCTGTGCTAGTGGGAGGTGTCCCTGCCTATGGCAGGGGGTTGGAGCTAGATGATCCTTGAGGTCCCTTCCAACCTTACCATTCTATGATTCTATGATTCTATGACTGTTGCCTTTATGAATATTCAGATTTGCTATGCAGAAATAGGAAAAATATCCAACTTTATTAACACAAATTCCCACACCAAAGACACAGCCCAAACCAGTAAACTATTGACAATTTACCAAAAGCTCCAATACCCAGTCAAGGATTATTTACACAAAAGGTACAATGGGAATTTTCGGAGAGCAATTTAAGGAAGGGACAAAGAAATATAAGTATCCATATCCTACACACAACCCAGATGGGAGGGTGAGGAGCAGCAAATACCACTGCCAGTCACAAGGTGGATCCCCCTTGCCCTCCAACAGGGCTATTGGCAGGAAAAGCAGAGACTCCGATTGATTCAATAGCCAAGATTACTCACTGATCAGCCCAACATGTTGCAGTGAGGTAACGATCAAAGAAATTATAATCCTAAATTGTGTTCTCAGTGCAACCATTTGATGGTTTGAGAGTTCCCTGCCCCCCACACTTTGTAAAATCCCCCAGACTAGAACCCAGCCAGCTGGAAGTTAAGGCCTGAAGCTCTATTTACAGCTCAGCACAATGGACAAGCAGAGATAGACACAACAGACAGGAATAGTTACAGACATAGACAAGTTAAAGGTAATACAGAAACACAACTCCCCTCCCAGAAATCAGAGACCCCAGGAGGGGCTCCCAACTACCCTTCCACCTTCTCCCCACCCCTGTACCTTACCCCAAGGTTTACCTTACGTGCAAGGCAAATTAGGAGGATCAGGCAGAGGGGTTAGAAGAAAAGTGGTTAGTGAAAATTAATCGGCAGAGGAGCCAGAACCAGAAGCTGCTAGACGGCCCCAGCTGCTCTCCCAGCAAGACAGACAGAGACTCACTTATCTATATTTTGGTTTTCTCTTCCCAAAACAATTTTCAGCAAGCCTATGAGTGAAGTAGACATCACCATGTTTTCCTTTCACAGCCTATAGTGTAATTTTCTCTATTAAAATATTCCAATTAGCCTCAAACCAGCACAAACCAGAAGGCAAAGAGTGCAAAAAGTGTTGCCAAAACCGAAAGCAAAAGGAGGGAGGCTGTGTCCTCGAGTAGCCAGTCTGCAACACACAGCCTGCAGCAGGCGAAGGAGCAGAGCCCAAAGCAAGTGAAGTGAGGCTCTCCCAGAGCAGAGCCCTTCAATCACCCCTCGAGGCAAACCAGAGCACTGGCAGGAGACAAATTTGAAACCCAGCCAACCAAACAGGGCACTGGTGTTGCAAGCCAGTCTGGGCCTGTTTTGCCCTGACAGGACAGTTGCAAACAACCATTTATCACTAAAAACTACCAGGCAGGTAGAGAGAGTCATATAATCACAGAATCACAGAATGGTTTGGTTTGGAAAGGGCCTCAAAGATCATCCAGTTCCACCCCTCCGCTGGGGGCAGGGACACCTGCCACTACAACAGGTCACTCAAGGCCTCATCCAACCTGTCCTGAATATAGAATCATAGAATCATAGAATGGTAAGGTTGGAAGGGACCTCAAGGATCATCCAGTTCCAACCCCCTGCCATAGGCAGGGACACCTCCCACTAGCACAGCTCACTCAAGGCCTCCTCCAACCTGGCCTTGAACACCTCCAGGGAGGGAGCATCCACAACCTCCCTGGGCAACCTGTGACAGTGTCTCACCACCCTTACTGTAAAGAACTTCCTCCTAACATCCAGTCTAAATCTCCCCTCTGCCAGTTTAAACCCATTCCCCTTGTCCTGTCATTGCAGGACCTTGTAAATAGTCCCTCCCCAGCCTTCCTGTAGGCCCCCTTCAGATACTGGAAGGCTACTATCAGGTCCCCTCGAAGCCTTCTCTTCTCCAGGCTGAAGAGCCCCAACTCTCTCAGCCTGTCCTCATAGGAGAGCTACTCCAGCCCTCTGACCATCTTTGTGGCCCTCCTCTGGACCCGCTCCAACACTTCCATGTCCTTCCTGTGCTGAGGGTTCCAGAATATCAAAATTAATAAACAATATTAATTTTGGAAAACCTTATCTCGCATTCATTAATTACCCTCCATAACAAGCTGCTCTGACACGTCACAAGTATGAGAATGTCTTCTGTTGACATCTCAGGAAAAGATGCACAGCTGAATCGAGAGATGGCTCTCTAAGTAATTTCGAGCCCCAAAAATTCTTAAGCTGTCACATTTATTATCCACCCAATTTTATGACTTTTAGTTGTATTTCTTCTCTGGTGTTTACCATCAAATGTCTCTACATGAGACCCCATTTGTAGGCTTTTATGTGGCTAAACCATTTTTAAGCTTGAGATGTAGCTTCTGTTCAACATCAATCCCACGAGATACACTATTAACATGAATCATTTCTGAAAGCGTGTCGTGCAATACGAACTTCACATCCAGTCAATCATTCACTCTGATTGAAAGAAGTGATGACCTTCACAGAAGCAGTCCATCACAGCTAAACATCCCCGGACCCTCTTCACTGCTGTCAGTCATGACTGCATTCAGAGCTTATGCAGACTTAGTCATAGCACAAAAAATAGACTGACAATTACTTTCCTTTGTGCAGTTAGGCCAGTAGAGATTTAAATAAAGGACTGACAACAAACCGTGTCCTTTACTGAGTCAGTGAGACCACTTTGTTGCTTCATGTTTCTTTCATACTGGACTGAAAGAAAATTAGACTGTAATTTGTTAGTTTGTTTCATTTTCCTTAGCAAACAGCAAGTAAAATCTTTTGGTTTGTTCTTTTTTTTTGGAAGTACTGACCCCTCAGCAGACACTACAGAAACAGATGTCTCTTGGTGCTTTTATGAAACAAGCTTAGATTTGCAGAAGTAGTAGGGCACCTCCCTCCATCAATCCTGTAAATCTGCACCCCAGGCAGGGTGGTCCTGCAGATCTGAACTTGCAACAAGGGATGAAAGCATTACTTGATCAATATATTAATTTGATGAGTGCTTAGCTGAATAATGCTTTAGCACAAGTCCCTTTGCAAGAGTAGATGACAGTTTATATTAGCACCTATTGCTGTACAACTGCTGCAAAAGTGGAATGGGTAAAAAAAAATAAAAAGAATAATTAAAATAATAATAAGAATGAAAAGGTTTTATTGTTAAAAGGCAAAAGTTTTATTGTTGAAAGTCTGTTTCGGGTGTCCTTTGGGACTTTGGATGTGTCACTCACTCACCCAGCACATCATCTCTTTCTCCTATCAATGAGCCCAATTACATGTCCCTTCTTTAGGAAATAAATTTGAGGCCTGGTCTAGCCTGGTTCATCTTTGTTCATTCATGTATTATTTAAAGAGCGTGGAGATTACTGTATGTAAAGGGATATAAAAGTGAAATTCAATTCAAGAGAGACATTCTAAAAAGAAGGAGAAAAAAGAAAAAAATGTCAGTTCTGCACACTTGCACCAAGTTAGTTTTCCACACACCTCATGTGTTACATTCTGCAATATAAAATATTACAGATATTTTCTTTTACATTGGTCAGAGTTTGGGGACACTCTTCCCCATTTGTGAAAATGTTCTTTTCTTCTGACTATAATCTTACTTATGAGAGTAATTACCTGCTTTCTAAGCAGTATTTCTGCTGCTGAAATACCATATTGCCACAAATACTTCAGCATCAGTAAATATGCAGATTGCATTTGTCAAAGTTACATTTGCTCTTAATTTCAAAATGCGTCCATCACTGAAATTATTTTCTGAGTCCTCATCTTAAAAAAAAAAAAAACAAAACCAAAAACAAACAAACAAACAAACAAACCCCCCCAAAAAACAACCAAAAAAACCCCAACATTTGCATCCAAGATTTGGCCAATATGTACCAATTAGGCTCAAAAGAAGTAAAACTATTTGCCTTCAGTTCAGTGTCTTATGAAATAGCTACAGTATCATTTGGGAAAAAAAAAAAAAATCTAAAAAGGCAATTCCTGAGTACACTTATACAAAAAGTTTAATCTCAGCTCCCTCTGTTGAATTATCTGACACAAGTTCCAAACTTGAGAAGTTATCAAATTGACTCTGAATAATCATGATCAGAGGGCTGCAGCAGCTCTCCTATGAGGACAAGGTACAAGAGTTGGGGTTCTGTAGCCTGGAGAAGAGAAGGCTTCCAGGAGACCTTAGAGTAGCCTTCCAGGATCTGAAGGGGGCTACAGGAAGGCTGGGGAGGGACTATTGACAAGGTCTTGGAATGACAGGACAAGGGGCAATGGGTTTGAAGTGTCAGAGGGGAGATTGAAAGTGGATGTTAGGAGGAGGTTGCTTGCAGTAAGGATGGTGAGACACTGGCACAGGTTGCCCAAGGAGGTTGTGGCTGCTCCCTCCCTGGAGGTGTTCAAGGCCAGGTTGGAGGAGGCCTTGAGTGACCTGTGCTAGTGGGAGATGTCCCTGCCTATGGCAGGGGTTTGGAACTGAATGATCCTTGAGGTCCCTTCCAACCTTACCATTCCATGATTCTATAATTGCTAAATCCTGCTGATGACAATTAGACAAACACTAGTGTGCTAGAACTGTATTTGGAAGCATTTTTTAAAATAGTAGCTGTGATGTACTAGTGAGAAAAAAATGAGATGGACGATACAGAGAAGTCTGACATGAGATTTAAAGGAGCGAATCAAGAATCACTTACAGTAAGAAATGCTATGCTCATATGCAGTGGGTTAGTATTCAGAACGTCTTCCTCTCCATTTCTGACTGTGCAGAGCAAGCCAATGCACAGATATGTTACACTGTCATGCACATCATTTATAACCCAAGGAAACTATTTTTTCATAGCAAATATTGAAATGAAAGAGTCTCCTGTCTGCAGGATCACTTACGACTGTGGTGCTTAAAGGTCATCGTGAAAAGCATCCTCCATACTGGCAACAGCAACCTCTCAGGGTACTGACTGATAATGATTATGTATTGACAAAAACATTTTCTGTCAAATATGAATAAATGGTTTTCATATTGTTTTCTGCTTCTCAGATAAAGAGAAAAAGATAACATTTTGAGTATTTACCATCTGCTCATGGAGGTGAGCGGTCCCTTCAGAGTCTAATCTTTACAGCAATATTTTCTCTACAGATATTACAACCTTGAGTTGAGATTTTAGCATCGAATACAGTAAATTATGGTGTTCAGAACTGTCAACACTATCATAACAAAACATCCCTGAGGCTGTGTGGTGGCAAAGAAGAGTTTTTAAAAGTAACAAAACATCTAACAAATCGTCACAGACAATTGTCTCCTCCAATTTGGTGAGTCTGTCATGTTTTCAGACTGCCCATTGAAACAAAGAGGAAAGACAAAGACAGCTAATTGATAGCAGCAAGGTTAGCAGAAAATGAGAACTGGAACAGTGTAGGAAGTGCAGATTTACTGCATGGTGGAGGTGAGCTGCTTCCCAGAAAATGTGTTTGGTATTTTAGCCATCACAATCCTTCTCAGCACTGCAGGTGTAAATGCTGTAGAGTCCAGTCATGTTAAATTGGGGGACAGTCATATTCCTCTATTTTAAAACAGCATCAGACCATGTCCCAACCACAAACCAGAACACAAAGAGCT